>BQNB010050465.1:30882-41496 GCA_026074375.1 Tanacetum coccineum | reverse complement strand
TTGGAATAGCATGGAAATCTTTCGGTGGCCGAGGAGAAGAGTTATCGTAAAGCAAATTCTCTAAAAACAAAATATCACCCTCCGAATCAAGGTTGATATTATCAATTCCTGGTGGAATCGATTAGAGACGAGTGAGTTCATCGGCGAACTCATTGAGAAGAAAATCAATCTTGGGAGGGGAAGCCATCAAAGTATCACAATTGACTAATGATTCAAGAAGATAAGACTCGGCATCAAAACGAACATCTTTCGGCGTAGAATCGAGGTCTTCATTATGAATTAGATTGAACTCACTAGAAATGATTTCCTCGTCAAGATCAAAAAGAGGATTCGAATAAGTTTTAAAACTCATTACGTGAATAACCTCCTCATGACTTGACTCGTCATCACTAGAGGTAGAATCGTCGAAGAGAGGATTAGAAAACGTTGAAAAATTTGTCGTTTGAGAATCATCACAATCGGGCACATCACACTCACTTTCGATATCGGAGAAATCCTCGGACTCGCTTGGGGTTGGGACAAGGTTCTCAACACTAGACTTTATGAATTCGTCCGATTTTGTTTTCGGCATAGTGTCAAGATGCTCATCCTCCATTATGAGAGAGTCAACAGGCTTCTCAGGTGTGATTGCAGTAGAACATGTCATGAGGTATTCTTGTGTTGCAAAAGAATACTCATCGTCGTTATCATCATAGTAAATGGCAGGACGATTCCAACTTGGACTATTAATATACTCTGCCAGCTCCTCACTTATATTTTGCACATCTTCAAGAAGTTTATTAAGCAATTCTTGTGCCTCCTCGAATTTAGCATGCTTAATTTTAAGAAATTTGTCCCAAGCTTGCATTAAAACCTTCGGTGTTTTCTGAAAAGAAATACGATTAAACTTCTTTAGAAAGTTTTCTATCAATTTCATTAGGTCTTCTCGGGCATGCAAAGCTTCCATGCTCATTTCTTGAGGAGGTTGATGAATGACGGGAGACTGCGGGGGTTGAAATTGGTCAAAACCGGAATCATGAAAATTTTGATTCATCGGTTGACATTTAAAAGTCGAGTGAGGACCCCCGCAATTTTTACAACAAAGAATTTGTTGTTGAAAACTTGGTAAAGTTTGTGGGAACTCATCATAGTTTTGATTGTAGCACGGGTCCTGATCATAAACAAACGGAACTTGAGGTGGACAATCGTAACCATAATGAGCATAGTTCCCACAGATCTCACAACAAGGATATTGTTGTGGCTGACTCGAGGAATAATGTGGAGGTTGGTTAAAACTAAAGTCTTGATTGTAACAGGGACCCTGATCAAAGACGGGTGTGTTCCCGGTTTGACAATCGAAACCCAGATGAGAGTTTCCTCCACAAAATTCACACGAATATGTCTCGTATTGGTGTTGTGGAGGTTGGTTGAAATAATCGTTCGTCTCATGATAAGGATAGGGATTTTGGTCATAGACAAACCTATTTCCTGACTCTATCACGCTACAACCGGAGCAATTTCCACCATTATGAGGACCCCCACAAACGAACAACCATAATGGTTAAACGAAGACATAATGGGGAATTAAACAAATAAGAGGGTAAGAAAAAAGAATTAAATGTCAAAGAGGTTAAAGGATATTATTTTTGGTTTTTCGATTTTTTTAAACAACATATTTTAATAAGGACAAAATGAGATCGAATAACTTAAACCGATAATCAACTTGCTTCACGGTAGCTCTTTAAAAGAAAAACGCACAAAGGAGCGGAGGAGCAGGAAAGCGCGAAGCTATTAAAAACCTTCTCCTTTCAGGTCATAGTTCCTCGGAACAACCCTTCTTATACCCCTCTTATAGTTTGTTAAACTTTTAAAGGTGAGCCGTCCCTCGCAAGTGACACAAAGACAAGTTTTAAATCTTTTGTTGGGAACTTATTATGATAATGCTTTAGTTGAAAACATTATGTTGATGATTGTTTTTTTTATTCTTTATTAAAGACAATGATTTTATATTTTTGATTTTTCTTGTTTTTGTCTTATAATTATACTAATAAAAGAAAAATGAAAAAATATTTTTGTATTTTTGTATTTTTTTAAGAAGAAAATATTCACAAACGAAAAACAATAACTTCACGAGGAAAGGTCTTCAAGTCACTAATCGTCAAACCGTAACGATATTGTCGCAACACACCTCCCCGACAACGGCGCCAAAAATTGACAACTAAGGATTACTATATATATAAATAAATATATAATAATAATCAATAATTATAATTCAATTATAGTACGATACGTATTCCGAAGGACTCAAGTCAATTTCTTTTGACCAAAGCAAAATTAACAAAAAAAATCCCCCGGGTCGTCTCCCAACGATGCGTGAACAGAAAATCGTAAAACCGTTTGTGATCGAGTGATTGAATGGGGAAAGGAATTTGGAATTTTGATTACTAATCTACGAATAAATGCAAAAACGAATAAAGAAAACCTAAAAAACGAAAGCTAAAGTTGATTAAACTAATTCTACAATTAAAATGCAAAAACGAGTAAGGGAAACCTAAAAACGAAATCTAAAAGCGATTTAAACTTAAAAACGAGAACGGGATCAAATCCCGTTCATTAAAAAAATGAATTTTTACAAAAATAACCCTACGAGTGCAAAATTAATTTTACTAAGTGAAATATGATAAAAGAAAATTTTATAAAAAATATATTTTTTTGACTTTTATTTAATTTTTAAAGAATTAAAACAGATTTTAAAAGAAAATTTGATTAAAAATAGTAAACTTAAGTGGAAAATTCTGAAAAAATAAGGAAAAGTAGCTTGAAGGATGCTGGTTCTATGATAAATAAAAGCTGGAAAAGTGGCTTATCTAATAAGCCATAAATAAGCTAAACGGGGCTTATGGCTTATAATGGAAAAACAAGGTTAAATCAATAAAGTGTGCAAAGGATTTCAGAAAAGACCCAAGGGCGCTGTTTGTAGTAGAGAGTGTGTGTGGGACGTTTGCTTGTTAAAGGGGAGGTCATGGGTTCGAATCCTTGGCCTCCCTTTTTGATAAAAATATTTCTTTTTTATCTTTTTTTTAAAAAAAAACTTATAAACCTAACAAAAATAAGCAAAATTAAAAAAGGCAAATTTTTAGAAACTCAAAAATAAGCAGAGAAATAAGCAAAAAGAAACTGGACAGAATTGCTTTTTTAACTAAGTCCTAAGAGTGCTAAACTGCTAAGATAACTAGAGGTAAAATAAGCTAAGGAAAATGGAAGATAAGCCAAAACAGATAAGCTAAACTACCTAATGAGCAAATGCAAACAAAAATAAGCCAAGGGACAACATTTAAGCTTAATTTTAAGCCATCAAAAAGGCACCTTATGTTGTTTGGCTTATATGAGCATTAAAGTATGGCTTAAGGGCTTTCTAAAAAAGCAAAAAGACAAACAATTTGAACTTAAAGAAGCCAAGAAAAAGGCTTATCAAAGGGGCTGTTTGCACAGGGTGGCAAAATGTTTTTTTGGTTTTCTTTGAAAAACAAGTGGCTTTTGCAGCCTCAAAATAAGCAAGAAAATAAGCTCTACAATTAAATATAAGTTAAAACAGATGAAGTATGACCCCAAGTGAGCTTCTGCTCAAAATTTCAAAAGCTAAAAACTAATTTAACTGACTCAAAATTTAAAATGAAAAAGGCACTTTTTAACTAAAAGACACTTAATAAAGATTTTTGCCAGATTGAATTAAACATAGGTTAACCAAAAGAGGACTATACTATTGCAAACACATAAACTTGACTCAAAAACAAGTTTTAAAGGGCTGAATCAAATACGGACTTATCCACTATTTGTCACCATAGTTTTTAAGCTCCTAGTAGAAAAAAAAACCTTAAAAACAACTTTGAGACTTGAAAATCTTGAAAAACAGCTTAAAGACACTTAGATAAGGCTTGTCAAAGTTCATCAAATGACACAAAAGGCTTTTACCCTAATATGACCCACTTTATACCCTTGACCCAAACACCCCTTAAGAAAACAAAAATCAATTTCTAGGCTGATTTTAAGTGTTTTAAGCCAAGGTTTTGGAAAACAGAGATAAACATATAAACATATTAAGCATAAATAAGCAAATTTAAACTGAAAAAAGCACCAAGATAAGTAAATAAGCAAATGGCAGATTTAAGCAATACTTGACAGTTTAATGGTAAAACTCAAATAAAAGACATATAAGCAATAAAGAAATACAATAAGCATAAGACAACAGTAATAAGCAAGACAAAGCAAAAATAAGCAGGCAATAAGCACATGAATAGTAAAATAAGCAAAAATTTAAAATGGAAAACTCACAAAGGGTCCAAGCTTTTTGGCAAGTGTATGAGCTCTCAAACAGCTTATAAACAATCCTAAATGCTTCCCATGAAGCTCTAAACCCAAGACCTTCTTTAATACACCTTGCTCTAATGGATTTCTTGGACAGATTTCTTTGGGACTTTTTTTTTGGATTTTTGATTTTTTTGACAGAAAATGTAATAAGCTTTTATATAAGTTCTTAATGTCTTAAAAACTTATAAAAAGGCTTAACAAACAATATTTAAAGACAATGTAAGCTTAAATGACAATATTTAAAGAAAACATGTAAATTGCATAAAATTAAATGACAAGTAATTAAAAGACATAAATTTAAATGACAATGTATTAAAAAGACAATATTAAAATGGTACAAACTTGTTAATAAGCTTTTGACTCTAACAAAATTCGACCAAGAGCTACAAATAAGCTACACTATGCTATTTATACTAAGAACTAGGTCTTGAGGTCTTCTCTTGCTGTGTTTGTTGTGTTTTATGTGTGAGGAGAATCCAAAGAGCAATCTCAGCCCTTAATTTGCCTTGGTCCCAAAGTCAAACGATCTTGTCCCTTCTTTTTCTTGCCCAATGGTGTGAGAGGGGATTGCCAAGGTGTCTTTGGCATCATATGAGGTGGGGTGAAGTGGAATAGTGATGGGTGAAGTTTCTTGGCTGGTAGTTGCAGGTGTTTTGTTTAAGAGTGACAATGAATAGTGTCGTTTGTGGGTTTGTCTTTGGCGGGAAAATAGGTGTTCTGTTTGTTTGATATTAACAGGGTAAGATGTTTAGGATTTTGGCAAAATCAGCCCCTTAGGTATATAAGAGTATTTGCATGAGTTGTCCTTGTGGTATAATAAGTTTAGAGGGGTTGGCAGGATTAGCCCTCCAAGGTTATAAGTTGTGTTACACCCACAGTCCCTAAGGACTTAACAACCGTTTGTTAAAAAAAGGGGGGTTGGGCTGGATCATTAGTTAAAAAAGGATTTTGGGCCTATTATACTAATTTGGGCCGAGTGGTATAAAATGGAATTTTGGGCTTTTGATTTAAACTTGGGCTTATAAGTCTTTATATAATGTGTAAATGGGCTGACCCGACCCATTAGATGGGTACGGGTGGACCCATTTAACATTTCTTCGGTTACGGCTTCGGGTTTGACCATTGACTTTGTCGGGGTTGACTTTGACTTTGACTTTTTGGTCTTTGGCTTCGATTTTGACTTTGGCTTTTTCACGCTTTTCCATTCTGTGCTTGGTTTTGTCCGGTTTGGATTTGTTTTTGTCCTTTAGTGAATATCCGGTACCTGCACAGTACAAACACAAAAACAAGCATATTTATGGCATTTTATGTGCGTTCTTGGTCGTTTAGGGTCGTTTTATTAAGTAAATACCAACCCCTGTTGTACTTGGTTCCTTTCCTTCACTTGTTTTATGCTAAGAGTTCTTGAACCTTTTTACCTGAAATTGTAGGTGATAGCATATAAAAAACAATGATATGCAAGAACTTCTGACTAAAGGGTTGCTTAGTAAAGCCAAAAATCCAAGTCCTCCCCAATCATTAGAGATTTGTCATGTAATCACTATCTAACGGTCAGCATGTCACCACAAACATTGTTTTAACATGTATGTTTACTTGTGATGCCAAATAAGAATTCATCATCATGATTATATCAAATTATTTCATATTTACACCAGGTAAATATGGCAATAAGAAGTTGAAGTCCGTTTGAAAACCAAGAGATTCTCATCCCGATCACATATAGTCATATAGAGGAAAGGTTTAGATTCTTCATATATTAGCTTTAATCAAGAGCAGACATAGATAATTACTACATAATTATGTGTGAGTAAATAATGATGGCCGGACTAAAGAACTGTGTAATGCAATGTGCATATATTAACTTAAGGTTACTAAGCACCATGTACTCCTTCTAAGAGTCCCATATGTCATATAGGCTCATACTACCTATAATAGTATCAATGTTCATTAACTGGTGTATTACTCTTACAAAGTGTAAGGTAAATTCACAACATCAAGGTGGCATTAATCATATAATAGGTGGTGATCTTTGGGTTACCTATAATATGATGAATAAATGACAGCAAAAAAAAGTCAACGGCTAGAAAAAAACATAAAAGAAACTTACCTTGCAGCAACATGTGTAGTGTCAACTTAACCTGCACAGTCAAATAAACGAACATGTCAACTGGTTACAGATGGATTTAAGATTCATTCATTTACCTACATCATCAATATAGTAAGCTAGACAATAGTAAAAGTACATCATCAATATAGTAAGCTAGACAATAGTAAAAGTACGATACCCATATAGAGTAGTAGCCTACATATTTGTCACATACGTAGATATCATGCTTCGTGTATATGACAAAGTTTTTTCCATTCTATGCATAACCAGGGGAAATCATTTACATAGTTATTTTCATAATGATCACTCGGGAATACACTACTATCATCTACAATGTTATCATCATCTACCGTCTTTGTACCTACTTTGTCATGGGCCATATGTCAAGCAAAGATCCAACTAAATTTTGCAATGTCATAATACCAAAACAGGACATGAATGTCCCTAGTGTATAATCTATTTCTTATAAGCTTTAGAGCCTCATAAATAGCACGAGTTGCTTCCCCTATTTCACAGAAACTACGAGCATTTAGCAGTAGCTAGACAAAAATGAAACAATAGAGTTTAGAAAAAATCTTTTGACTTTCCAAAATTAAATTGCATCAGTTGTTTCTTGTCTTTTTTCGAGGGACATGATCTGATGGAATGATAAGAACCAACACATGGAATTTAAGCAATTACCAACATGTTTGTCCTACCAACATGCATTGTTATAACCTATGTGCATGGGCCAAAATTACAGCTTAAAAAGTAACTAAAGTGAATAACTTGTAAACTTCAGTATGCATTTTTATATAACTTCATATTTATAATTGTTGGTTCATTTCAATCCACTCAAAAAATTTGTTTTGTTGCCTTATGAGCTAATTTTATGATTTGTCCAATCTAACCCGTTTACAGAGTAAACATAGCCTGAATTGACCCGTTTATATATTAAAAGGTTCAAACTTTCCATATAATTGAAAATATTACAGTTTTATGGAGCCGCATGATTAGTAAACTTACCAACAGATGCGTGAACTAATATTGGCCGAATAGTAAACTTACCAGCTGCTATCGTCAAGGCGGCAGTGGGCTTCAGTTCTTAAGTCAGACTTTCAGAAGATGAGAAAATGATGATGACATTGATTGCCTGACAAAAAAGTATAGATAACAAATTCAAATGGAATACTATTATATTAGCATAAAATAAGAAAAACTTGCAACTTTAGAAAACAAAAATTCTTATGACAGTGCCTTGACCAAAGACTAGAGAAAACCGTTCATCCAATTACAACATATTACAACAAACCAAATACAGATATAGATGGTGGAAATTCTAAAATATCTAAAAGTGACAAAAAGCTATAAATATATGAATGGGCTGTTCCGCAGGTTATATATTAACTAAAAAATTGCTAAATAAAAAATGGCCAAGATAGTTAAAATCATCCGATAATAACAAATTATATACAAACTACCGACTATATACTTGGGAAAGTTAGATATTTTTTGCATACATGATAAGCAATCACACTCGATATACACGAATGTCAATAAAAATTGCACCATTTCAATATAGCCATTAAGCTTGCAGATTAAAGCTTCTAAACCGTTCCACATATAGTAGAAGTTTTCCATAAAATCAATGCAGACCATACTGCAAAAAATATGCAATCAAAGTTACTGATATTATCAAAAAATGATCATATAAATCACTGCAGCTCGTATTACTCCAAATACATATTAAGTCGGATATTGTCTGATTAAATGGACTCAAGATTGCATACACGGTAAGTAAATTGTTGTCATAGTTATATAGTGAATGGGTGTGCACAGAACTACTAAAGTGTCAAGACTCAAGTGCTCATATATTGCTAAAGTACACAATGTTAGTTATTAAGGGAACATCATAGTTTGTTTTGATATATTTTTAGAGGCAATTCTAACTATCAAAACTACCCCATGTCATACGCTATCAGTATTTTGTAATATCCCTGGTATGTTTGGTAGATATGATATATTTCATGCACAAGAGGGTCACCATGGTTTATCAGCATAACTTAAAATCATTCAAAAATATTCATTGTAGATAAAAAGATGATCAAAAGATGGAATACATACATGATACATGTATCAAACATAATAAGATTGAATTAAAAGCAAAATAGACCCCGCGTTTTATTTGCGTTTGTAAAAAGTCTTAGAAAAATTTGCAAAAACAGATGTTTACTAGCGATTACAAAAACAATCCTTAAGTTAAATCTAAAGAATGTAACATTTCTCATTTTCGTGTCATTGTACGACTATATTAATGATCACTATTTATTTTAGTTCGATACGCATTTACTTTTAATGTTTACTTTTAAAGCTAAACCGCGTAAACTAGAAATAATCAATGAATGTAAACGGTCACCAAATAAATTAAGGTTTACATCAACCAAGTAAGGAATAATTATTTTGATGATAATTATGTACTTTGTGTATTTTATTTTTATTGGTCACGTAAAAGGGTTACGTATCGCGATAAAATACATTTGGACGCACCCCGGAAATTCCTAGACATACCTAGACTCAAACCAATACCCACTTTGAGAGCCTAAACACAAAATTTAATCAAGTCTTGTGTTTATGCCCCTTAGTGCCGAATGTGGGCAAGTAACCTTACATAAAAATCGTCCTTGGAGATACATTAGCTAGCAAAAGTCTACTAATCATCCTTAATAAGTACATGTACATCCATGATCTATTAAATGCATGTCCTAATTGTCTCCTCTAAACAAATACTCAAATGATATTAACCACATTGCTCCTCTTTACCCCCTAGACCACGAATACATGCATATGTACATGCAAATCTATAAGATTTCCTAGCTAAGTAAATCATGTACCCAAAATCCCCTCATTAATACTTGTACTTATGGTGGTTTAGCAAAAACCATGTGAGATTAACTAAAACCTTTGAAAACCGCCCCTAGGGCACGATTCGTTTGGAGAATGGACTAGAAAAGCTAACTAGGACTTCTTGCCTATAAATATTCATGTACACTCACCATTTAAACACTCTTGTTAACACTTACACACCTCAACCCTCTCCTCTCTCTTGTTCGGGTTACAACCCGCAAGCCAAACACTCACACTTCCACTTCTAACCAAACTCGACCCACATTTCCCTCCTAAGGACACAAGGTACGTATAAGATCGCATATAAGGGTGATAAGAGAAGTATACGAGTCTTGGAGCTTAGGATTACACGCGTTTAAGATACAAACGAGTCGGGTTTTCTTCTAAACACGCCATCGAAACTCTAGGACCTTTGTAAGTTATATACAACTCTTTTCCTTCGTATTTTACGTGTTCATTTATATTGTAAACTAGTTTAGGGGTCAAGAGCATGTGTATACGACATGCTAACGGGAAAGCACGCAAGATAAACATAAAATGAACATGCTATGAGCACATTGTACTCGTTTAAATGACTTGCACGATGCTAGAAACGTAAGAGCTACGCAAACAATAACCTTGATATATAAGAATGGACCCCGACACAGGAAATAAGCCTTGTTCGCGAAAATATAAGGAATCTATACGTAAACTTTTAAAGAAAACGTATCAACTCGGCGTAGGTGCGAGTTTACAAGGTTATTAAACGATTGCATGTAGCGGGTCACGACTAGAAAATGCTAGGCACTCTTGGTTGGTGCTAGACAACTCGACGAGTCATATATCACACTAATAAAACCATGCGGGCCTCTCTAGGACTTCGCAACCCACCTTCGTGAGCCCACAAGGCCCATAAGCCACGAATAGGTCGGGACGGCTTATTCACGAGCTCAAAAGACTTATAAGAGATTTACGAACCTAAGATGAGTTAGTGGACCTTAAAGGAGAAAGCCCGAACCATTAGAACCCCTATCGGGTTCCATCGAGCCCAACGCGAGCCCAATACGAGCTCATAAGCCACAATAAGCTAAACAGCTTATTCGTGTGCTTATACGCGGCTTAATGAGCTTAATATAGACATAAGAGCCTAAATGGACCCTTTGTATTTCTTTGAAAACCAACCGAACCCTTAACGGGCCTCCTAGCCCATCTACGGGCCCTAAATGAGCAAATAAGCTCACAATAAGCTCGAGTAGCTTATTGGTGATCTTATGAGGGCTTAATCAGCTTAACGGACT
>BQNB010050465.1:0-29551 GCA_026074375.1 Tanacetum coccineum | reverse complement strand
ACAAACACTCTTTAGTGTGTCTTACATATTCTCTCCATCCATCTCTCTCTCTAACTCTCTCTAGTTTATATTGTGTGAAATATTGGGATCCTTCAACTAACACTTAATCTAACTCTAAGCAAATAAGCTAAATGATGCAATAAAAACTCCACAGATTCAAGGCATGACTTCTAAATTCTTTGAAAAAGAGTTTTAAACCTTGAAAACTTTTAAAAACTAGTTTAAAGAACTTAATAGAGCTTGTTGAAACTGATTTACAAAAAAAAAATGGCATAGGCAGTACTAACATAAGTTAGTACTGCTCGTGCCAAACACCCTTTTTAAAAATTTAAAAACAATTTTAAGCTATAAACAAACTAAGAAAGCTTATGAAAACTAAAAACAGTTTAAGAATAAGATAAGATAAGGACAAATAAGCAGTTAAAACACAAAGATAAGCAATATAAATAAGCAAATAAGCAGTTGGCAGTTTAAGCTAAAAAGTGAGAAAATGGGGAACTTACAAAACCCTTGCTCAAAACAGGGTAAATAAGTTGATCTACAAGCTCTAGCTTGTCAAAGACAAGCTAGTGAAACCCATAAGCCCTTCCATTTCTGGCTTATCTTCCAAGTAGCTTTTTGAGTGAATTTTGGTAAAAATAGACTTAGGACACTATAGGCTATGGACAAGCTTATAATGCTTAAGTAACAGCTTAAGTAAAGGTAAAAGAGCTTATGTGAGCTTAAAAACAACAGTTTTATAAAGTAAAATGCATTCAACTTAAAAACAGATTTAACATAAACTTAACTTTTTCAATAAACTTAAAATCAGTACAAGGCTTTTAAAAAAGGTACATTAAACTTAAAAACATTAAATATAAGCTAAAAACTAAAAACTAGATGCCTCTAAAGGGCTTACAAAGACCCTATTTATAGAAGAAGTCTAGGTCTTGGGTCTTCACATGTGTGCTTCTTCTGTGAGTGTAAACTGAGGTGTGTTTGTTGAGTGAGTGAGTCATAAATCAATCTCAGCCCTTCATTTTGAGTGTTCACCAAGTAGTATCATCTCAACCTTCCATTTTTGTCTTCTACCTTGGACGAATGTGAAAGCTTAGGATCGCCAAGGTGGCATTTGGAGTTTTATGGTGTAGGTTTTGATGGGATGGTGACATATTTGTTTTGGGGAGCAGGGTAACATGTTTTTGGGGCGTGGGGTAGAACACGCAGTGGGTGTGAATGGGATGATGAATAGTGCCAAAAGTTTGGCAGGCAAAAAGGGTTTTAGGTTTGAAGATAACAGGGTTAATCCCCTATTTTTGTTATATGTTTGCACCGTTAGTCCTTTTGGACTAGCAATGTTAGTCCTTAAGGACTAGCAATGTTAGTCCTTAAGGACTAACAATGCAAAAGGGGTAAAAGGTTTATGGGTTAACAGTTGTTAAGTGGTATTGGGCTTAGTATTGGGCTTTTGTAATAAAAGAGGTTTTAGGTTATTTGGTCTTTATAATGTTTAAATGGGCTGACCCGGCCCATTAGATGGGTACGGGTTGGCCCATTTAACATTTCTTCAATACCGGCTTCGTCTTTGACTTTTGACTTTGACTTGGTTGACTTTTTGGTTGACTTTGACTTTTTGACTTTTCACGCTCTTTTCATTCCCGTGCTCGGTTTTGTCATGTTGGCTTTGTTTTTGTTCTTTTCTTAAATATCCGTTACATGCACAATATAAATCACAAAACACATAAATACAATGTATTTTTGGTATATTTTGGTCATTTTAGGCACGTTTTTACTAGGTAAATGGTATGTGTAATTAAACACATACCAAAATCCCCCATACTAAGATATTGCCGTGTCCTCACGCAATGCCATAAGTAAACACTTAAGAAAACTAAGAATCTTAATCCCCTTCGACTTATTACCTCAAAAAGTAGCTTTGAAAAGCCCCGTTTTTACCATTTTTAAATATTTACATTTATTACCACACATATTTTTGTATTTTTCCTTTTTCTCATTTTTTTGTACTTTTCATATTAAGCAACTAACTAGAACAATTGACTTTCGTTATTTTTATAATGCTCAAAAAGGATAAATTCATCATTCCCGACTTTTCATTTGTCCCAAACCAAGCTTAAAAACGAAATCACTGTTAAATATGAGCTAAGATGCTAACACTACTCATACTTGTACCTTGTAAACTTTTCACTCCCGACAATTATTTCATATTATGTTAGTGTGCTTATTTCGAATTTCAACCATAGATCAACCTTTTAAAAAAATTACAATATTTCTATTGCTTTACGTTCCACCCAAGAATTATGATTTTGAAGGCGAGATCATTCCATGTAGCGACTTTCTTCTCGGCACATCCCAGCCGAGACCGGCTTAGGTGACCAGGCTTTTGACACCCCACAGAGAATAGTATCGAAACTCACGGACCTTCGGTTTCAAAAATTCTTAGGCTTCCCGTTAATAAAACAATTCATTTTAGAAAAACCACAATCTTAAAACGAATTAGTCTTAGTTCAAAGGCATATTTGAATTTAAGAAAAAGAGATTTTCCCTATTTTTATTAAATCACATATCACACTTATCATAATTATATTTTTAACAAAGAAAATCCTCGACCTTTTAGAAGGCTGCAACATCGGTTGTGAGCCGGCAAGATGCAACAAACTTTTATCAGTCTTGGATTATTATTCTCACTATGAGCTTTCTTTAGAAGGCTGCAACATCGGTTGTGAGCTGGCAAGATGCAGCAAACTTTTATCAGCCTATAGTTTATAATTATTACTTTTTTTTACCACGATATATAGAGAAAACTTCTTTTTAGAAAATTCAAGTATAAATTTGAACTAAGACTAAATAAATTAATGTTGTCGACTACATTAATAAAGCTTCAATATCAAAAATTATTGATTTAAGTTTAATTTTCAATAAAAGCACGTATTATTAGTCCGGTTTAGGAGCTTATGGGAGAAAAAGCTACAAACTACACTTATGAGCTCTTAAGATTTCCAACTAATCTTTGTTTAGCATCTAACTCATAATTAACTCTATCATTTTTCGTTCTTCGCAAATTTAAAATCTTTAAAAAGATCCGCGAATGCTTAGTCTAAAAGTTATGGAACAATCTAGAGCTTAACATGCTCGATCGAGTCAAAATTTATTCTTATTCTACCCAGCATGAAAGTCCAAATTGTGACAAAAACACTTACTTTATTTTTGGAATTTTTTAAATTTTTTCATTTTTTTGGTATTTTGGTGGTAAAACGGGATTACGTGAAAACAAAGGCTGCAGGTATAATCAAATCGATAGATCCCCCCATACTAGAGTTGAACATTGTCCTCAATGTTTTAAGAAGGGCTCTACGTAAATCCTAAGCCGTTTACTAATTATGCTTAAAGATAAACGTTAGTCGATAAGATTAGGATATTAGATTCCCAAAATGAAGCTGAGGATGTGAAGCTCGAGTGAACGAAGGACAAAAACCGCGAGCACGAGAGGCTTCAAACATCCGGGACAATCCTAGACAATCATCACAAAAACACAAGCACACGAGAATGGAAGAGGCACACCTCCTCACGTCACACTTATTAGAAAATAGAAAGAAGATAGACGGATAAGCATGAGTTGCCTCCCACGAAGTGCTTGTTTAAGGTCACTTAGCTTGACCCGTCCCCGAATTCATTGGTCCTTGGGAAAAGTTTGGAGATCCGGGACAACCATATGTGGTATGTCCCCTCCAAAGTAGTGCTTAAGTCGATGACCATTCATCTTGAAGTTTGGCCCGTCGGTTTGAGATAACTCGACAGTGCCATATGAAAATACTTGGGTAACGATGAATGGTCCAGTCCAGCGAGTCTTAAGCTTGCTCGAGAAAATCTTTAATCGAGAATTAAAGAGGAGGACTCGATCACCAACGTTGAAAATGCGGTTCTTGATCTTGGAGTCATGGATCCTCTTTGTCTTCTCTTTGTAGATCAAAGAGTTCTTATAGGCTTGATCACAAAGTTCATTTAATTCACTCATTTGAACTTTTCGGTGATCGCCCGCGATAACAAGGTCACAATTGCAATGTTTTAAGGCCCAGTAGGCCTTGTGCTCGAGCTCGATGGGTAGATGACAAGCCTTTCCGTATACCAGCTTGTATGGAGTGCACCTGATGGGTGTCTTATATGCGGTACGAAAGGCCCATAATGCATCATCTAACTTATCGGACCACGAAGCACGGTTTTCACCTACGGTCCTCTCAAGAATTCGTTTCAAACCACGATTTGAAACCTCAACTTGCCCACTTGTTTGTGGGTGATACGCGGTGGAGAAACGGCGAGTAACTCCGTATTTAAGCATGACTTTTGCAAATTGGTCATTGCAAAAATGGGTACCGCGATCACTAAGGATAGCACGAGGGATCCCAAATCGGGCGAAGACAGATTTTAAGAATTTGCAAACAACTCGGGCGTCATTGGTGGGGAGCGCTTTTGATTCAACCCATTTTGACAAATAATCAACGGCCACGAGTATATACTTGTTCCCTCGTGAAGACGGGAACGGTCCCATAAAATCGATGCCCCAAACGTCAAAGATCTCACAAACTTGGATTGCATTTTGTGGCATTTCATCCCTTTGTGAGATTTTTCCTTGACGTTGACAAGCGCCACATCGGGTGACCAAGTCATGGGCATCTCGGTAAATAGTCGGCCAATAAAATCCTGAATCAAAGACTTTTTTAGCGGTGTAGTTGGCACCATGATGTCCCCAGGTGGATCCATTATGGCAAGCCATGAGGATATCATGGGCTTCTTGGCTAAAAACACACCGCTGAGTCACTTGATCCGCACAAATCTTGAACAAATAGGGGTCGTCTCAAAAATAATGCTTAACGTCTTTGAAAAATTTCTTAGTTTGTTGGGACGACATCCCTTTCACAACAAAATTCCCCGCATGGTAATTTGCAAAGTCGACAAACCATAGGGTACTATCATCACCACGGAAAGTCACCATACCAAGTGTCTCGAGAGGAAATGTTTTCGTAATTTCCTTTTTCTCGTGCTCACTTTGGTAGGGGTTCTCTAACCTAGAAAAGTGGTCGGCCGCTAGATTCTTCGCTCCTTTTTTATCACGGATAAAGACATCAAATTCTTGGAGTAGGAGAATCTAACGAAGCAATCTCGGTTTAGCATCTTGTTTAGCGAGAAGATACTTAAGAGCCGAGTGGTCTGTATATACTATTGTTTTCGACAAGACAAGATATGGCCAGAATTTCTCGAAAGCATACACTACGGCTAAAAGCTCTTTTTCCGTAGTAGTATAATGAGCTTGAGCGTTGGTCAGAGTCTTGCTTGCATAGTGTATCGGTTGAAAATGTTTGGTCTTACGTTGCCCCAAGACCACACCTACCGCAAAGTCACTAGCATCACACATGATCTCAAACGGTAGGTCCCAATCGAGGGCAACTAAAATTGGTGCTTCGGTCAATTTCTTCTTAAGGGCATTAAATGCCTCTACACATTCCTTGGAAAAGACAAATGGGGTTTCTTTCTCTAGAAGGTGGGTCATTGGTCGGGAGATTTTTGAGAAGTCTTGAATAAACCTACGGTAAAATCCGGCATGTCCTAAAAAACTTCTAACTCCTTTGACGGTTGTGGGATGAGGTAGTTTTGCTATTACATCAACTTTGGCTTTATCGACCTCAATCCCGGACTTAGAAATTTTATGGCCGAGGACGATGCCCTCTTTGACCATAAAATGGCACTTCTCCCAATTTAGAACAAGATTGGTGTCTTCGCACCTTTTGAGCATTTTGTCTAAATGGGAGAGGCATGAAGAGAAGGAATCCCCGAAGACCGAGAAATCATCCATGAAGACCTCCATTGTTTCCTCGATCATGTCGTGGAAAATGGCCATCATGCACCTTTGGAACGTGCCCGGAGCATTACATAAGCCAAAAGGCATGCGTCGGTAGGCAAAAGTTCCGTAAGGGCAAGTGAAGGTGGTCTTCTCTTGGTCCTTCGGGTCAATTGGTATTTGAAAGTAACCCGAGAAACCATCTAGAAAACAATAGTATTCGTTTCCCGCGAGTCTCTCAAGCATTTGGTCCATAAACGGTAATGGAAAATGATCTTTACAGGTGGCATCATTTAACTTTCGGTAGTCAATGCATACACGCCATCCCGTAATTAATCGAGTAGGTATCAATTCATTATCATCATTTTCAATTACGGTTATACCACCTTTCTTGGGCACACAATGGACGGGGCTAACCCACGGGCTATCAGAGATGGGATAAATTAATCCGGCTTCAAGAAGTTTGATAACTTCTTTCTTGATAACCTCGTGAATTTTTAGGTTAACCCTTCTTTGATGTTGCACCGTGGGTTTAACATTATCTTCCATCAGAATCTTATGAGTGCAAAACTTCGGATCTATTCCCTTAATATCCGAAATCTTCCAAGCTATGGTACGCTTATGTGATCTAAGAACCTTAAGAAGAGCGGTCTTGTCCTCATCTTTTAAGTCTTTAGCGATTATGACGGGTAATTTATTGGTACCCTCCAAAAACGCGTACTCAAGATGAGGTGGTAAGTCTTTGAGCTCAAGCTCGGTGAGTTCATCACTTGAAGGTTCAACGGTCTTAAGTTCCTTAAATTTTTGTTCTTTCGGGGGGAGGGTGGAAGATGGGTCAGAATTAAGCAATCTTTCAAGGGTGAGAAGGTCTTCTTTTGGATCGAAGTCGGCATCATTAATTCCCGGTGGAATTGATTTGCTAGTAAGACAAGCTTCGATTTCTTCCAAAATGAAGTCACCTCCCTCAAAAGGAGTGAGAGAGGGGTGAGAAATAGAAAGGACTGGTTCCAAAGTTGGGGTGGGATTGCCACTTTTGGAAATGTTCAAAAATCCAAGTACTTCTTGAGCATACTCCTCACAAGCTACATCAATAACATTGACTTGGTTAACTGATTCAATAGTATTGTAGGAGAATGTCTTAGTATCACTAACTTTGAATGTTATGGATTGGTCATCATGTCAAAGGGTCATTTATTCACCGTGAACATCAATCAAAGCTCGTGCCGTCCTCAGGAAAGGTCTCCCGAGAATTAAAGGAACCCGAGGATCGGCAATATAATCAACGACTACGAAGTCGACCGGAAAGAAAAATGTTCTAACTTTCATGAAAACATCCTCGGCAATGCCGGTAGGAGTAGAAATCGTTCGGTCGGCAAGTTCAAGTATCATTCGGGTCTTGGTCAAATCCGGGAGATTTAGCTTTTCCCATACGGAAAGAGGCATTAGGTTGATGCTTGCACCGAGATCGGCCAAGGCTAAGCATTCATCCATCTCCGGAAAATCACACGGTATAAGAAATCTACCGGGGTCTCCAAGTTTTTCGGGAAACTTTTTGAGGATAACCGCCGAGCAATTTTCATTCACCGGTGTCTTGATTAAGTCAATTATCTTATCTTTGTTATTGAGAAGCTTTCTAAACATTGGTGCAAATTTGGGCATGTGTAGGAGAGCATCCGCGAAACTAAGCTCGAAATGGAGATTCCTAAAAATTTCCATAAATTTCAAAGCTAAAAGATCGTCTTTTTCACGGAGCTTCTCCTTGTTAATCCTTGAAGGATAAGGTAATGTTGGTTTAGCCTTTGGAGCAACAACGGGCTCATCAATTTGGGTTTGAGTTTGGGCCACCGGAGGTTGGATGTTTTCGGTGCTCGGTTGCACCGTATCCTTTGTCACCTCGGGTTCGTGTTCCACCACCTTAGGGAGAGAAGAAGGCGGAGGTGGAACTTGAGGCCCATCATAGGAAACACCACTTTGGGTAGTGATTGCTTTCAAGTCACTTTTCGGGTTAGCAACGGTGTTGCTAGGAAGAGAACCCGAGCCCGAAGTAGAGGCGGTATTGGTATTCATGAATTTGGTAAGCATGTCCGTTAAATTGGTCATTTGGTTTTGCATGTTTTGGTTTTGGTTTTGCATATTTTTCATAACCGCATCATTAGCTTTGATGTAGTTTTGAAAGTCATCCCTCGACACACCTTGTGTTTGAGGAGCTGGAGCTTGGTAAGCCAGAGCTTGGTAAGCCGGGGGTTGATTAACCGGGGGTCGATAAATTGGGCCTTGGTTGTAATTATTCCCCCGGTTTTGGTTGTAACGGTTTTGATTATTTCCCTGGTTTTGTTGAACGGGAGGAAAACCGGGAGGTTGAATTTCATTTGCCATAGGGGGTCGATAACCGGTATTTCCTTGGTTGTAGTTAACCGCGGCGGCTTGTGAAACGTATTCTTGAATATTGTCACGATAAACGTTTCCATCGGTGGCGGGACAATTACGGTGAGAATGAGCACCACTGCAAGTTACACAACTTTCCTCGACCGCTTTTACGGTAGAGTGAGCTTGGGATTGGTTTTTCTTATCGAGAAGCAAGGATTTTACCATATCTTTAAGTTCGGAAACATCGGGAGAAACACCGGGGGTACAAGAGCTCGTACTCACTTTGGAAACAATCGCCTTGCTTCGTGAATAATGAACTTTGGATTTGCTCTCGATGATTCTTAGGCAATCTCGAGGCATTTTATCCAAAAAATTACCACCTACGGCGGATTTCAACGAATCTTGATCATTAGAGTTCAAAGCATTGTAGAAAGTATCGAGTTGATGTAATTCCGAAAAACCATGATGTGGGCAAGCCCGAAGGAGATCATTGAATCGGTCCCATGCCTCATAAAAATATTCATCAAATTTATTGATGAATTTCGAAACAAGATCTTCCCAAGTAAGAATCGATCGAGGGGGTTCTTTTTCAAGCCAAATCCGGGCGGCCCCTTCGAGGGAAATAGAAAAAGCATAAGCTTAACCGACGTACTCGGGACGTTTGGGAACTTCATCGTAGAAGTGGTCTGATAAGTGTAGAATACGCATATCCGTTTGTACTTAAAATAACCCAATTAAACCCAAAACAGACCAAAAATGGCAAAAATATGCTTGTATTTGTGTTTTGTGTGTGCAGGTACGGATAAATTTGCAACTAAAGAGTGGAGCAGAAACTGTTTAAGCTCAAAGTTGTCGCAGTGTTACGGAACAACGATTGATTCTGTAACCTCGGTGGGTGCTTGGAGAAATTGCGCCATAGTACGTTGATCGGCGATCGTAACTACGGGAGGAGCTTGATTTTCAATAGGTTCTTCAAGATTAAGTAGTTCAATATTTGGTAGGATTTGTTGTTGAGGACGGTTACGGGTTTGAGAACGAGTGCGCATGCACTAATTATGAATAATAACCAATATTTTAGTAATCGGAAATTAAAAGTCCAGGTTGATCTTAAATTACGCCAATTGAGTGGAAGGAATTAGCAGCGGAGCGATTGTAAAAGCGGTTCGTCCTTTTTGGCGGATGTTCTTGGATCAACGCCTCCTTTACCCCTTTTAGTTGTAAGTCAAAGGTGGAGCCGATTATACGATTAACAACACGGGATTTTGTTTTGCTTGGGTATTTAAAAGAAAAAAATTGGAATTTTTAATTACTTGATAAAAAAATATAAAATATATTCACAAATAAAAGCGATAACTTTACGGGGAAGGGTCTTCAAACACTAATCTTCAAACGTACACAATAATCGTTTCACAACCTCCCCGGCAGCGGCGCCAAAAATTGATTTAAAGCTTTCTTACTATATATATATTATATAAATATAAATATATAATAAGTAGTCCCAAAATATCAATAATAAGAGAGAGTAAGTATTCCAAGAGGCTTTTAAAAAGGATAATTACTTTTGACCAAAGTAAAATCCTTAAAAACCTTCCCGGTCGTGTCCCGACGTGGTGCGAATTTGGAAAATCGATGGTAACGTTGGTTTAATCAATGCGTTGAATATCACAAAAATTTGATAGGTTTTCTATTTCTATAAACTAAAATGTAAAACAAGTAAAGGCACACTAGAAACGATAAGCAATTAAAGTTAAAACACTAAAAATGATAACGGGATTCAAATCCTGTTCTTTAAAAAACCTAATTCTACAGATTTAACCCTACCAATGCAAATTTATTTTTTAACAATCCTAAATGATAAAAGAAAATTTAAAAAAAAAAGAATTATATTTTTTTGACTTTTATATTTGTTTATTATGAAATAAAAACAGTTTTATGACAAATTAAATATTAAAAATATTAAACTAATAATAAAAAATCTAGAAAATTCAGGGAAAATGCTTTATACTATGAAGAATCAAAGAAAAATAAAAACTTTGAAAAACAGCTTATAAATAAGCTGTAAATAAGCCCAAATGGGCTGAAATCTTAAAGAGCCAAAAAAGGTTAAGTAATTAAATGGTTGAAGTTAAAGGGAAAAAGACCAAGGGCAGTTTGTAGCAGAGGTGTGTGTTAAAATGTTGGTTGATGGTGGTAGAGATCCAGTGTTCGAGCCTTCGCTCACTTGGGGGCCTTTGTATAGTCTTGTTCTCCTTCGCACTTTCCAATTGCTTTTTTATTTCTGAAAAATGTTTTTTTCAAATTATTTAAAAGTTCAAATAATAACTTTTTGTAGGGGGCTGAAAAGCTCTGTTTCTTAAAACGCTACCACAATAAGCCAACAAAAAGAAACCTAAAGCTCTTAAAAGTCTTGACTGATTACTTTTTCTACACTAAGCTGATAAAGATAACTGTTAAGCATTTTCTCTGACTTGTAAATAAAAAGCTAATGGACAACCAGCCAAATAACGCTCTATCAACAGAAATAAGCTATCCTTAATGAAAGTACTATGGAACAAAAAAATAAGCAAATAGATGAGCTAATAACTAAGCTTAAAAGACATATTTACCAAAAGGCCTTTTAATTTAAATTTCTAAACTAAAGTACTTAAAAAGCTTGATAAGCTCTAACTAAGCTAAATAAGCTAAAAATGATTTTAATCCTAACTTAATAAGCAAATCTAAACTAAGTTTAAGCAATCCTAACAGCTAAAAAGCTCAGAAAAACCAATAAGCAAAATTGGCCAAAAACTACTAACCAAACAGCCCTAGGGACACTTTTCTAGCTTATTTTTTTTGTAAACTAGTTCAATGGTCCTTAATTGTCTGTAGAGGCTTTTATTAGAGAGTGAGCTTATCCTAGGGGCTTCAATAATCAGCAAAGGAAAAGTATTTTTGAAATCATTTAAGCCATGAAAAATCCTAGGACAAAAGTTCATGTTCATGATAAATTTTTCTATTTTTTGGTTTTTCAAATTTTATCAAAGTGCTAAATCCTAAACTGCAGGCCTAAAACAGATTATCTAATAGGCTCTAAACCTCAAATTAAGCTTTCCTACTTAAAGATCATATTACTAACTACTTGTGCAAACAAATTCAGAAGCTAAAACTAACTTTAACTACTCTAAAATTTAAGATTGAAAAGTGGACTTTACTAATTGAAATGAACTTAGACATATTTTATACCAAAACACAAGTGACAATTGATATTTAACAAAACTTGTGTTCTACTTCTTTTTGACAACACATAAACAACACCAACTAACAATACTTTAAAAGCTATATTTCAAGCTTTAAACAAATAAGCTATTGTAATCTATTTTTAAGTCCACAGATTTTAACCCTATTCAATAAAACTTACAACTTAATTTTTCAACTTTAAAAACCTTTTATACTGATACATACAGCACAAATGATGTTGATAAAGTTGGCCTTAATCTACCCATTGAGCTTTTACACTTGGTTTGACCCATTTGCGGTCTTAACCCAAAACACCTCGTTATCAATATCCATTTTAAAGGTGGTTTTTGATGATTTAAGCAAAATATTTTGAAAACAGATAGCAAGCAATGACTAATAAGCAATCTTAAACAAAATCCAACCTAAGATAAGCACTTTAAAGAGGCAAACAAAGGGACAAGCCGTATAAAGCTAATATAAAAAGATTTCATTAATAAACTTACAAAATAGCTTAAAACTTCAAGAAAGCATAAGAGCAACACCTGCATGAATAAGCAGAATTAAGCAGAAAATAAGCAATAAATCAACAGTAAGCCAATGTTAATAAGCAAATTCTTGAAAAATGGAAACTTACAAAGGCCCTTGCTCAAAACAGGGCAAATAAGCTTACAATAAGCTGATCTACAAGCTCTAGCTTGTTTGAAAACAAGCTAGTATAACCCTATAAGCCCTTCCAAATCCGGCTTATCTTCCAATAGAGCTTTTTGAGTGATTTTGAGTGAAAAAGGCTTAAACACTATAAACTATGGAACAGTTTATAGTGCTTTAAAGTAACAGCTTAATAAGTAATTTAGAGGCTTATAAAGTATTATAAATACTTTAAAATAATGGAACATGAACATTACAGAAAACGTAGAATTTAAACATAAAACCTCAACTTTTCATTAATTCTTAAAAACTGTTACAATGCTTGAATTTTAAAGATAATAAGCTAAAAGTTAATTAAAATAAGCTGAAAAGTAATAACTAGATGCCTTATCAATGGCTACAAGGGTCCTATTTATACTAAAATACTTCAAGTTCTTGCCACTTTTTATTTATTGCTAGTTATGGTGAGTTAGATAGGCAGGTGTGCTAGTTGTGGTAAGTGAAGTCAAAGAAGTCATCCTTAGCATCTCTCTTGAGTGTTCCCCCCCCCACCAAGCCTATTGCCAAACCATAATTCCTTGTTTCATTCTTGGCGAATGGGATTTAGAGGATTGCCAACATGCATTTGGTGTTTTATAGGGTGGGTTTTGATGGGATGGTGATGGGTTTGTCATGGGGTTGCAGGGGGTTAGGGGAATAGAAGAGACACAAGAATAGTAAACTTGAGGTTTTGGGTTTGGCGGGAAAAAGGGTTGTGTTTATGTTTAACGGGTGTTTGCCCTATTTTTGTTAATCATTTACACCGTTAGTCCTTTTGGACTAACAATGTTAGTCCTTGAGGACTAACGGTGTAAGGGTGAAAGGGTGTTATGTTGTTAACTGTTGTTGGGCTATGGTTTGGGCCAGTTTAAGGTTTAATGGACTTAGGGCTTTATAAACTTAAAAGTTTATGTAAGTCTTGATATAAATGCGTAATGGGCTGCCTGGCCCATTAGATGGGCGCGGGTTGGCCCATTAAGTATTTCTTCGATTTCGGCTTCGTTCTTGACTTTTTGACTTTTCACGCTCTTTCTATTCCCGTGCTCGGTTTTGTCCATTTTGGCTTGATTTTTGTCCTTTAGTATCCGTTACCTACACAATCATAAATCACAAAACACATAAATACAATGTATTTTTGGTATATTTTGGTTATTTTAGGCATGTTTTTAAAGGCAAAAGGTATGTGTAATTAAGCACATACCAGTTTCTAATACTGCAAATCAAACGAAACATATGCCACAGGTCAAGAAACCTAAGAAGGTATGGTTCACTAAAAAACTTGCTTCACCTAAGCCTAGTAAACCTAGAATGTGCCTTAGGTGGTCACCCGCTGGAAATATGTTTGACATTAAAGGAAATTTAATTGCGTCTAGTAAATCTAATGGTGATAATGCATGCATGCCTAACCCTCAAGAACCTACAATCAAACGGTTTCCAAATTCCACTTATTTTCTTGGCAGATTATCCAAATATGTTTATGGTGCGTCGAATCAGGTTGTTCCAAGCATATGACCGGGAATCTAAAGCTTTCATCAATTTCATCTGGAAGTTTTTGGGAACCATTCGCTTTGGAAATGATCATGTTGCTGCAATTTTAGGTTTTGGTGATCTTTAATGGGGAAATATCACTAGGGTTTATTTCGTTGAGGGCTTGGGGCACAACCTGTTCTCGGTTGGGCAGTTTTATGATTCAGATTTAGAGGTTGCTTTTAGAAGAAACACATGTTTCATCAGAAATCTCGAAGGAGTTGATTTGTTAAAAGGAAATCGCACAACAAACCTTTACACCATCAATCTCCATGATATGGCCTCTACATCTCCAATTTGCCTCATGGCTCGGGCCACGTCTACCAAGTCATGGTTATGGCATCAACGGTTACCCACCTCAACGTTGACACCATAAATGATCTTGCCAGAAACGATCTTTTCACCGGTCTTCCAAAGTTCAAATACCATAAAGAACATATTTGTCCCTCATGTGAGCAAGGAAAAAGCAAAAGGGCATCTCACCCACCCAAACCCATTCCAAATTCTAAGCAGAGGTTACACCTTCTTCATATGGATTTGTGTGGGCCAATGAGAATTGCTAGCATAAATGGGAAGCGGTATGTTCTTGTGATTGTGGACGATTACTCTTGTTACACGTGGGTACACTTTCTCAGATTAAAAGATGAAGCACCAGAGGAGATTAAAACCTTTCTCAAGAAAATTACAGTTCTACTACAAGCTCTAGTCATTATTGTAAGAACCGACAACGACACATAATTCAAGAACCAAGTGCTTCAAGAATACTTTAATAGTGTTGGCATCTCTCACCGAGTATCTTTTATCCATACCCCTCAACAAAATGAAGTAGTGGAACGAACAAAATGCACGCTAGTGGAGGCTGCTAGAACAATGTTAATTTTTCTCGTGCACCATTATTCTTATGGGCTGAAGCAATTGCTATTGCGTGCTACACTCAAAACCGCTCCATCATTCACCGTCGCTTTGACAAAACACCATACGAGCTTATTAATGGCAAAAAACCAGATATCTCCTTTCTTCATGTATTTGGGGCTCTCTGTTATCCCAAGAATGATCATGAAGATACTAGGAAGCTTGGTGCAAAAGGTGACATTGGCTTTTTCATAGGCTACTCTGCTAATTCCTTTGCTTACAGAGTCTACAACTAAAGGACAAATAAAATCATGGAGACAATGAATGTGACATTTGATGAGCTTTCAGCTATGGATTTTGAATAAAGCAGTTTAAAACCCGGGCTTCAAAGCATGACTTCTAGACAGATCAGTTCAGGACTCGATCTTACGCATGCTTCGTCAACAATAACAACTCAACAACCAACTGAAGGTGAATTGGATTTACTGTTCGAAGCTATGTATGATGATCATATTGGTGGTCAACCATCAGCTACTTCGAGAATTGTTCCGGCTGCTCAAGCACCTCAAGTTCTTCAGACTCCAACGGCAACTACGACAACAGCAGACACCGCACCAACACCAACAAATTCATCCTCTCAAGCAACAAGTATTCCAAGCTCTTCACAGGATGTTGAAGAGCTTGAAACACAACAATAACATGTTCAGCATCAACCCGCAATAATTGCTGACAATGTTTCGAATGCTATGTTCGATGAAAATTAGTTTGTAAATCCTTTTGCTACTCCATCCACAAGTGCTGATGAATCATCATCTTCACAATATGTGGATCCATCGAACATGCATACGTTTTACCAACCATACCCTCATGAATATCAATGGACTAAGGATCACCCTCTTGAACAAGTGATTGGAGAACCCTCACGACCAGTTTTGACAAGGAATCAACTCCGATCAGATGGTGACATGTGCATGTATGCATTAACGGTGAGCACCATGGAACCGAAGAATGTCAAAGAGGCTATGACCGACCCTGCATGGATTGAATCAATGCAAGAAGAGATTCTTCAGTTCAAAAGGCTTGATGTATGGGTGTTAATTTCTCCTCCTGATAACATAAAACCCCTTACTTTAAAATGGTTATTCAAAAACAAGCATGATGAAGAGAACACGGTCATCTGAAATAAGACTCGTCTGGTTGTGAGAGGGTACCGCCACTAGGAAGGAATTGATTTCGAAGAATCCTTCGCTTCGGTTGCTAGAATGGAAGCTATCAGGATATTTTTGCAATATGTTGCACACAAATCATTTGTTGTGTTTCAAATGGACGTAAAAACAACTTTCTTGCATGGTACGTTAAAAGAAGACGTGTACGTGTGCAAACCTAAAGGTTTCATCGATGATGATCATCCAAGCCATGTCTATAAGTTAAAGAAGGCACTATATGGGTTAAAGCAAGCACCAAGGACATGGTACGATGAATTGTTAACGTCTCTCCTATAAAATAACTTCTTCAAAGGCACCATTGATCCAACGCTGTTTATAAGATGCTTCGACGATGACATCTTAGTGGTACACGTCTATGTTGATGTTATCTTTGGTTCTACACACCCTAGGCATACCCAACTATTTTCTGACCTCATGAAAAGCCGCTTTGAAATGTCGATGATGGGGGAAATGACGTTTTTCCTTGGTTTATAAGTTAACTAATCCCCCTGTGGCATCTTTATAAACTAGTCCAACTACGTGTTAGAAATCCTTAAAAATATAAAATGGAAACTTGTGATCCCATTGGAACTCCAATGGAGATCAAAGACAACCTTGACCTAGATCAAAATGGGTCTCTAGTCGATGCAACAAAATATCGTAGCATGATTGGTGCCCTAATGTATCTTACGTCTAGTAGACCAGACATTGTACATGCTACTTGTTTATGTGCTCGGTACCAGGCTAAGCCAACCGAGAAGCACCTCAAGGAGGTTAAAAGGATCTTTTGTTATCTCCGGGGAACCATTAATATGGGTATCTGGTATACGAAGGATTCTGGTTTTGAACTAATTGGATTTTCATATGCTGATTATGCGGGATGTAAAGACACCTTCAAGAGTACTTCTGGTGGAACTCAATTCTTAGGCAAAAAGCTGGTTAGCTGGTCCTCGAAGAAACAAGACTGTACGACATTGTCAATCGCGAAGGCAGAATATGTGTCTCTATCCGCTTGCTGTGCCCAAGTCCTTTGGATGTAGACACAGTTAACGGACTATGGCTTTCACTTCCATAAGATTCCAATTTATTGTGATTCAAAATCAGCCATAGCCATATCCTGCAACCCGGTCCAACACTCAAGAACAAAACACATCGTTGTCCGCTACCATTTCATAAAGGAACACGTGGAAAAGGGTACGATTGAACTGTATTTTGTCAAGACGGATTACCAACTGGCCGACCTCTTTACCAAAGCTCTTCCAGTAGATCGATTCAACTATTTGGTTCGTCGCCTTGGTATGCGCGGTTTATCTCCTCAGGAACTTGATCGTCTTGCAAAATCATAGTAATTCTTTGTATATACTTATCAGAAAAGAAAAATATAAAAAATATAAAACCTATAAAAGCAAAATACATAATCAAAAATTTTAAAAATACAAAAATAATCTTCTCTGACATGTCTCTCGACAATTGATAACATTTGCGCACTTAGAAATGTTGATTAATATTAAGATGGGTGAATAAATGAAGTTCAAGTGAGAGTTTCAAATGCTTTCAAAACATGTCCTTTCAACTTTTTTCTCTACGACTTCTAAGTAAATGTCAGCTTAGGACTCGGTCTTCAAAGAAAGAAAAATGTTCATTTATGTACATTTATCCTAAACAACAGGAAGTTCATATCTTCTCGGTCTTGAGCAATGTCATATAAACATTCAAAGTTTTGAATGCTCAAGAGAAGCACTAAGGAAATGATAATTAAACGATACATATAATATCATTTTCTTATTAGGCACAAATTTTCAAGATATTTTCAAAAAGAAAATTTCAAATTCTTTCAAAATTATGTGCTCAACAATCTCCCACTCTAAGTTTTCAATCTAATCTATTTTTGAAGGGGAGTATAATAATATGATCCATTCTGCATGCACTCCTGTTCTCTTAAGACTTAGTTATGCTCATGTGAATTCTGGACATTAACTTGTTTTTAATTTAATAATTGTCAAAAATTGTCACCACATATGCAATTTTTGAGGGGGGGGGGATAATGATTAAAATGTGATCAATACGGATTTATAATGGATATGATCTTCAATCTTTAAGTGCGTTCCCAAACCTCGCATGTGCAAAACTCTTTCATAATATGGTGCATATGTGTAGGGGGCTTTTTGGTAACTTTAGAAACTCTTAATGTGTCTTAAATGATTTCTCAGACACGTTGATTGATTTTTATCAAATGGTTTTATAGATCTTCATGACAATACCCAAAGACCGACCAACTATTGTTTCTCAAGGAGTTATAAGGCGATTAAGGTTAGGTATCTTTATTCTGTGATCTAACCAGAACCGGAGGGATCTACCCAGAAACACTCTATTAGATAGAGTAGAAGTCCTAGGTATGATTGAAAAAAGGAGTAAAGTGAGAATGGGAATAATGTTGACTGAGGCAGAGCTAGCACTGGAACAATCCCAACAAGGTGTTTGTTATGAAGTCTCCATAAGCATTGAAGGGGTTGAAGAATGAAAAAGAATTGTAAGGATAAAGGGTGAAAAGAAAGAAGCCCTCCATACAACCTTAGGCAGAAACCAGGTCAATGCATAATCTATCGGTAATCACAAAGATGATTATGATATTAAAGACAAGCCATCATGGACCTAGTAATGCAAGGCACAACCCATCCCAGCTACTCAGGCTTCTCTTAAAAGAATTCTGAGATCATTGATATTGAAAAGGTGGCAATCCGCTCCAGCCTCCGATTACCAAATAACAAATGTGCACTTATAGAGTCTAGATCCATCGAGATCTATCAAAAATCTCATTAGGACACATATTCCAATATACAAAATGTTGTACATCATTATACAACATTTGGTATCATTAAGTCCTACACATTATCCTTGTGATAATTACCAGAACATCATAGTGATACTCTTTAGTATTCACAGTGATGATGGAAATCCTTCCAGAGTCAACATTAAATAGCTCTGTGGTAGGTGGCTTGCAAGATTCTATATGAATCAAGCTTGTGTCAACTGGATATTGATTTTTGGTCCAGTATATGAATTGATGACTCAATCAGAAAGATAGTAACTATCTAATTCACTATTACCATGTTGTCTACTTTGAGATGCTCCGATAACGAGAACGGCTAGTACAGCTGCGAAACCCTATCAAGGAGATTCTTTTGATTCTACCAGATCACAGGCAGTATTTATACTAATTAACGGGGAACCATGGTTATTATAACCATATTCGACGAAGTGACAAAGACACTTTTGTCCATGTATGTTTATCACTAACCTATACTTGCAGGTTTCCTAACAGTAGCAGCTTCTAGCCCATGTGGAGTCAAGATTCAAGACATCATGCTCAATCGACAAAGATAAATACATGATGAAAGCTCAAGCACATGTGTTAAAGTCTTCCATAATCTTTGATGTACAACACTCCCTAAAAGGAACATTTTCGACAAGATTTCTAAAAAATAACAAAGATATATCTTATAAGTGGATCAAGTACCACTCCTACCATGATGTGGTATCATGTTAGAGAAAATGTTGAGGGAGATTGTTACCAAGCTTTCAAGACCTTGAGCATGAGGATGGAGACACAAGATCGCAAGGCAGCATAAAGAGTCAAGGATAAAGATTTAGAGATCTTAGTAGTCAAGACAAATCAAGGCCAAAGACCATGATATCAGTATTTTGTCAAAGAATATCAAGTTAAAGATCAAGATCCATGATCACAAGCATGCAAAAGGAACTTCAAAATAATTCCCAAGTCTACAAGGTTCCAAGACTAAAGACGTCACAAGAAGTGAAGCCTTATGTGCAATGACCACCCCTTAGGGGGAGATTGTTAGACCTAGTTTTATGTAAAGTGATGGTCATTAATAGTCATGAACCTTGTATTAGCTTAGTTTATGTTTCCGGGAATTCTATAAGCTAATTGGGCCTAGTTACGGGCTTTAAAGCCCATTAGATATCAAGCCCGACCTTGGAAGCCCACTTAAACCCAAGGCTGGCCTATGTACTTTACTATATAAAGCCCTCTCCTCATGTGGAGATGGTGTTGCTCATTTTACTTTCTTTTAATGTGTAGCCAATTTTCCTTTTGTTATTTCTCTCTCTCTCTCTAGATTGCAAGTAATTTGTGTGTCTTGTATGTGATTAATAAGTCTTACAGCAAGCATCCTATATTTTCCCTGGGGCACAAAACTAGTTAAGGTTTCGGGGTCATGAGCTTAGTGCAATAATACATGTTTTGGACTACTGAATTTGTTTCATAGTCTACTATTACTTAAACCTTGTGGTCCACTACTGAACATTACTTGATTTATTGAATCACTACTTGGATTTCGGAAATAATACTTTGAAATATTGTAACGCTACTTTTCTTACTGATATATCACTTGATTTATTTCAATACTGCTTTTACTTAAACCTATGAATTCACCAACATTATTGTTGACGTTTTGCATGTATTTTCTCATGTTATTATTTTGCTAGCTGAGCATTTGGAGCATTTGAGTCGCGCGGATATATTTTTGAAGGCTTTATAATTTGAGTACTATTCGACAAATGTTTTAAAAATGTTTTCTATTGCATTTAAATGGGACCTATTGTAACTCTAATATTTTATAAAATTTATTGAATGGTTGACTTTCCAAAATGTCACAACTTAAGTCCAATTTCTTAACATGGTACTTAAATGCTATTAAGTAGCTACCCAGCACCCCAAGTGGTATTCTGCTGTGTTGTGATTTTAGGGATGTTACATTTACCTAGATCAACTAAAATGAACCTAAGAGATCATGTCAAGTCGATCTCGACAACTGTTGAAACTGATACGACGTAGATACGCCGTATTGGACCCAGCCGATATGCCATATCAAGCCCACCGAACAGTAAGCTATTTTCATACTAAGTCAAGCGACTATTCCCTTTCCTAGTCATTTGTATGATGATTGCTGTGATGAAGAGGAGGGATCGTATGGACTGAAAGACTTTGATACCTATTCAGTTGGGACTACACTTCTCGACGATGCCCTACCTCCTAAGGAAAAAGACCTAGGGAGTTTCACTTTACCTTGCTATATTAATAACTTATGTTTTAATAACACCTTAGCTGACTTAGGAGCTAGCGTTAGTGTTATGCCTTTCTCGACCTACACCAATCTAGGGTTAGGTGAATTAGCTCCTACTAAGTTAATCATTGAATTGGCTGATAGAACCGTGAAACGTCCCTAAGGTATAACAGAAAATGTTTTAGTAGGGATTGATAAATTTGTTTTCCCAGTAGACTTTATTGTTCTAGACATGCCCGAGGATATCAAGACCCCTTTCATCCTAGGTAGACCATTCTTGTCTATTGCTCATGCTAAAATTGATGTGTTCAAAAGAAAGATTACTTTAAAAGTTAGGAATGACAAAGTTGTGTTTAAAAGTGATAAACCTACTAGCAACATAATTAAGAGGGTCTATGCGTTAAGTTTAAGAGAAAGGATGGAACTTGATTTAGAAGCTAGGCTAATGGGAAAAACTTTGATTTTGAATAGATCATTGGACCCGTTGTATGGAGACTATATTAAACTAAATGATCTAAATGAACCATTAGAGCTTAAAAGAAATCGATTTAATGATTCAGAACCCACCATTGAGGAAGGTGGGGTTGTTGATGAACCCATGATGGATATAGTCAAAACTAGGTGTGATGATGAGATAATTGATGGACTAGATGAGTACCTTAGTTATTGTGACTTTGATAGGAAAATCCATATTGACTGTGCTTATAATCTATAGTTTTCATGCATGATAGATTATGAACATGGTAATGCTAATTTCATCCCTTTCTTGTTTATTAATGTGATGTCTAAAATTTTTTATAATTCAATAATGAAAGACAAGGTTGAATATAAAGGGAAAAATGTAGCTAGAGCTTTTATGAATGTGCCTATTTTTGTTGGAAACTTTTCTGTTATGGCAGGTTTTGCACTTGTGGAAAATATGGATTCTTACAATGATGAAGGATTGGGCGATATCATTGTTAGAAGACCATTTTGTAGAGAAGCACGTATCAAATCAAGACGGTTTGATGGAATGATCACCATTTACAAAAGGAATGATAGTATGACTTACCAAATGGCATGATCACATTCGAGGTTTAAACACCAAACTAATGCACAATGTAACAAGATGCGGCCATTGCTAAAGGTGAGTGCACAAGATGAATTGAAAGGTATTTCGCATCCATACCAAAAGCTGAAAGGATTCTACAAAGGAGTCTTAAATTTGGGACCGGAATACATAAAGAATAAGAAGGTTGAAGAAGGGCTCACACGTGGACACGTGAGTGTGCACGAGATGGAGTGATGAGCTGAAGATAAGTCTAACTTAAAGACTTTGTTGTAAACAAAAGTGCTTGACGGGAGACAACCCGAAATGTTATTTTTCAATTTTTATCGAGTCTGTCTTCCTAGACTTTCGATACGGCGTATCCAATCTCAATGGATATGGCGTATTGATTGTCTGGACGTTATCTAGTCTTTTATTTTCTGCATTTAAATATTATTGTCAAATTTGTCTATACGGCGTATTCATGAATATGATACGGCGTATTTGGCAATATGACCCTTACCTTAGATACTTTTTATAGGTCTCAATATGGCGTATCCTAGTTTTGGGATATGGCATATCGACTTCCTGTACAGTATTTTGTTTTTGTTTTTGTTATCTAACCGTCGAATACCGGAGATAGAATTGCATTGGTTTTTCCTATATCTTAAACAGGACCTTACTGAACGAAAATGATGACTTTGGTGGAGTATTTATATTCTGGAATTATGTGTGTTGTATTCATGATGGCATACAGACTCGCATTTACAATACATGATCTTGCTAATAAACGCAACATGGAGGATCATACCGAGAAAATCACAGGGGAGTTTCTCGTTGTAATTCTTTTAATTTCCTGTCCTTAATGTTATATTGATACAACAAGGTCGTTGTATAATTTAAGTGGGGGGAGAATTAGAATATTTACTTGTCCATATTTTCACAATAAAATGCTTAAATTATTCCTAAATTTAAAAATTTTCAAGCATACTTTTGTGAAATTATTAGTTACATAACCCGCACACACAACCCTTGTTAGATATTGTGAGAATTTAGCCTTATCCATTTCTAAATGTTTACCTAAATCTACAAAAATATGAGTGTGCCGGTGATGTTGTAAACTTTAGAACTTGGCTTGGTATATCTACTCGAGACCATAATAATAAGCACTATTTTTAATAGATTGAGTGACATTTTCTAAACTGGTAAATTTCTAGGATTACACCAAAAAGCCTATACATGTTGTGATATTAACTAACTACACTGGTTAGTTAACCCCCGTATAAACCCTTTTGTTTACTCTTATTTTTAGAGTAAGATACCCCTAGAAAAACCTGTTGAGCCATTCCATTCTTTTCTTACACCAAATCTTGTTTCGTTACACCTTAGCCTACCCTATTAGATTAAGTCCTTAATCGGTTGCTAGTTGCTTTTGTGTAAAGTATTGTATTTCCTGCGTCGCAATGCAAAAAATTTCTATCTACGGTTAGGTCAGAACATTTGCACAATGCAATTGGGTACGTGTGTGAATTTTATATCTACGGTTAGGTTGGGAAAATTGCACAACGCAATGGGAATGTAAAAGTAGTGTATATTTTTAGTGTTAATTTTCCAGTGTGTTTTACTACTTTGACAATTATTTTTTACATCCGAAGTATGGAGGAGAATGGATAAATTATCCGGATTCATTGTGATCGTGAAGATGGTGAAATTACGCCGAAATTCATAGTTTATATGTTAAAAAAATGAAAAAGGTAAAAATACAAAAAAGTGATTCTGTAGAGCATTGTTGTATGTTAATCGAAATAAACCAACAATGTATCATCTTGTATAAAGTGGTCAATATTGCCACTAATGTTGTAAAGTATGTATATTATGGATGTTTAGGAGTTGGTCGTTATGGGAACGCCAACTAAGGTTGTTTGATTAAATCTATTGATCAAGGCATTTATCTTTGATTTTGTCTCTTCTTCAAGGGATGGTTGGGGAAGTTACTAGCAACATTGTACCTTATTTATTTGGACTTAATCTATTTGTTTTGTTCTTTTTATTTAACAACAATTATTTTCTCTTTCCTAATCCCTAACCTTGGGTCTTACTCGAATGAGGATGCGAGCAATTGCATGTATCTATTCCATCATTATAGATGTGTATGTGTGATTTTGTCTGCCTTGTTGGTGTATTACTTTTTGTGAAAGGATTAGAAGATTCCATACCCTTTATTGTTCTTCATCCTAACCTTTGGTTTTACTCGAATGAGGGAGTGAGCAATCATGTATGTCTATTCCATCGTTATGGATGTGTATATATGATTTTGTTGCTCTAGTTGGTTTATGACTATTGGTGAAGATTAATAATCCTATTCTTTAGCTTATTCGAGTTAAGGATCGAGCAATCACATATGTCTATTCCAACGTTATGGATGTGTATATGTGATTTTGTCACATTTTCTAGAATATTGGTATCGATAGAGACTAGAAAGAATAAACCACCCCTCTAAACCTTAACCCAAATTTACCTTTGTAGACTTGTCACTCCTTAGCTTTAGTGGTGGAGATGTGTATCCTTGCCAAGCTTATGATAGAATACTCGTCACGACCGAACAATTAAGAGAATTAGTTACATGTTACCACATTGCTTAGTTGAGTGATTTGTGTGATTTCATCTTCCTACTTCGTAAGGTGTTTGGTTGTGTACTAGTAAATGAACGAATAATTGCTTAAAGGAAAAATCCTTAACTACGGTTAGGATACATTTTCATAAATTTTCTAAAGTCTACTTGAGGACAAGTAGGATTCAAGTGAGGGGATATTTGATGACATCAAATAACGTCACTTTTATAGCATCATTTATCCCGTGTTTCTTACCCATTTTGTATAATTATTGCATGAATTAGTACTTAATTGTTTATATTTGATATTTGCAGTAATTATGGAGTATTTGGTGAAGTTCTGCTAAAATGCACGCATTTTGAAGCTTAAACGAAGAAATGTAAAGATATTGTTCTGACAACGCATACGCCGTATCCAATAAGGAAGATACGGCGTATATGTGCCTGCACTTCACTAGAAACCACGAAGAATTGAAGAGCAATACACCGTATCCAGAAGACTCTATACGCCGTATCCAAAATCGAGTATTTGAAGATTCTAGAAGATATTGAACGTGGTCCCTACTCTAAGAAACCCCCAATACGGCGTAGTGACCTCAACCAATACGGCGTATTGATGAATTTCCAGACACTATAAATACAAAACCCTAAACACGAGTTTAGGGTGTGCTTAAATATATTTTCGAAACCCTAACCACAGAAGTCGATTTTCAAAAGGAAAGAAGAGCAAAGAAGGTCTCGCAACATGCTTAATTCCATAGGAAACACCTTGTAATAATATATACTCTAATAATCGTTCAATTTTTGGTATCATTCGTTTAACTTAGTTAGGTTACCTTAGTTGATTCGTTTATTATGTTTGTATTCGATACAATGGTTATTGGCTAATACCTTTAGGTATTAGCCATGTTTATAAAGATTTAACGTTTGGTTTGTTTATATTGATTGTTTGCTTATTCGTTGGTTGTTGTTTATGTTTATCAATTTATACTCGTTTACGTGCTTATGTATGCGACCTATCAATCAACTGGATCTAGTTGTGCTGACCAAGTAGACTAAATTAACCGGGATAGCTCTCCATATAGCGACTTATATATCTAGAATCATAGGATCACAAATAATGACCTATCCTTTCTATTGGTTTAGTGAACAAGTTAGACTAGCAGGTGACCTAGGATCAACAAATGACGTTCTGATTCCCTTGGTAAGGACTTGGACCGTAGACTACCAGTATATAAGACACCGTAAGCAGTAAGTTTGTAAAGTCTCATTGAGCTAGGGTTTAATAAGATCACCATTATTAATCTTCTAAGATAGATTATAAACAACATAGAATACTTTATGCGGATGCGTTTAATTGTGACAGAATTAGTGTGTCTAGGTTTTAGGAAGAAGCCGCCTAAATATAGGAATGATATGCCCCTTCAATATAAGATAATCATTGCACTAATGAACAAACCTGCGTTATATTTGATTAATCATGGTTAATACAGTTTCCTTATAATAGGCTTGACAACTCTTATATCTTTTGTTTATCAGCGTACATGTGTTATCGTGAGTAAAGTAGATTTAAGTCACCACCAAAACTTGTGCCAGTCTCTCAGACTGAAACCCCCCTTAAACCTTAGAATTAAGATTAACTTAGATTAGAACTAAGATAGACAACTAAAATACTGGTAGACTTAGGAAATAACACTCTCGCTCTTAGTGATCGACGCCCTACTTACCAAAGAAGCTACAACTGATCGGGTACACTGCCCGTTAGTGTTGTTTTTAGGTAAAGTCGGAAAAATATAAATGTAAAACTTGATAATAAATATTAACTATGCACAAACACACATCAATATCTTTATACGTACACCCCTTAGATCGTTGCTCCTCCTTGTTCCAAGGCGGGGATCCATAGGTCAAGAGCATTACCTTCAAAGTGTTCTTGGCTACAACTAGCAACAGGCAAATACAACAGAACACAAGCAACAAACATATACACATGTTCAAGTCTAATATGGGTTAGCTTACCATTTGGAAGCTTGCAAACATAAATTAATCACTTCTAATAATACATGTAGATATTATATGGATGAACACATAAACATTATGTATAGCATGTAATAAGCTCTAACTATTACAATACATAGTTTTAAAGTTAAGTTCACAAGCACATACAATCTTAATTATTATAGAGATCAACAAGTCTTAAACCACACACAAGATAACATGATACTTTAAATGTCTTTTCAAGACATTGACTTGGCCTATTTCTTTACGAATTTCTTCATCACACACATCTTTGTTTGATTTTCTCTATGTTGATGTTTGGTTGAAAAGTATGATTTGTAAGCCATACTTTTCCAAGTACTTCATCCAGGCTAATTTCTCTTTCGGCTTCATTCTAAGTGGATTCCTCAAACCAAGAATTGATTTCGGATTTTAGTTGTTTCTCTGGATTTATTTGTTGTCCATGAGAAGATGATGCTCCATGATCTACCATGGCATTCAAATTAGAGGCGTTAAAAGAGGAGAATATTAGGTTGACACCTTTGCAATTTAGGAAATGGTTTTGATTAGGGTGTTCACTCTTGACAACCTCAAATAGCCGTGTCAATAATCGAGCATAGGGTAACCATCGATCATTTGTCTTTAAGCCCACCATTTCGCCACAAGGTAAGTAAATTTGAAAGGGGTGTTGCTTTCAATGCAGTATAGCATATATCCGACAATGACCGAAAGATTACCTTTGTTACCCGTTTTGACAAACAAATTTGTTTTCAAGACATGATCCCATAATTTGAGTTGATCCTTGAGACTAGAGGCATCCCAATGAGGGTATAGAGCACATGCACCACGGCCTTGGTGTTTAAGAATGGTGTTTTGGATGAGAGAGGCATCAATGTATTGGCAATCATTTGGATGATATCGGTTGTATTTTTTGAATTCGTTAGTACGGGTTCCATCAGTGTAGAACAATCGTCCTTGTGAGGATATGTTTAAAGCCATTCCAAGTTTCTCCAAACTTCATGCATAGTTGTGTCCATACATATTGAAGTTTAAGATATAATTGTCACGGTCAAACCTATAACTCGCATAGAACTCTTGAAGGTGGTGAGGGTTAATGGTTCTTGGAAGATTGTGAGCAAATGAAAAGCATAAGGAGCGAGTAAATGGTTCAGTTAGTCCTGAAAGGTTAAGGTAGTTAAGTTTACATTCACGACCCTCATGGTAATTTCGTGACACGAATGCCTTGTAATCCTCCAAATTTGAACCGCAGAATGTTTTCATGTATTGCCTAGTTAGTTTTCAATCACCCATTTTTCCTAGTATTAAAATCAACAAGTTAAGGAAAGTTAACACAAAAATCAATAGTCAAAACAAAGGAAGAAAAATACTCGCCCCATTTTTTTCATTTTGAGCCAAAAACCTTAAAGTTCCAAAAGATTTTTTAAAAATTTCGCCATTGTTTTGTTTGTATTTTGGACTTTTTCATGTTTTATATCAACCAATTTTTCAATCAAAAGTGTTTGGAAACACCTAAAACTAATTTTGAATCAAAACATTCAATTAAAGAGGAAAAAGATCTAAAATACATAGAATTAGATATGAAAATAACAATATGGAATAATAAGTGATTAAAAATACCAAGTAAAAACAAATTGAAAGAAGAAGGAAGAAAAGTTATGGTGTCTTGGTGATGATATCACAAATCAAGACCTATATAAGTTTCTAAGAAAGAACTAGAAAGAGAAAGGATAGTTGACACTTGTAAAGAGAGAAAGAGAGAATAACATAGAAAAGGTGTTTCTTACAAATGACCAACACCCTTTCCAAGGCATGGAGAGGGATTATATACTTCCACATGTAGACGGTAAGCCCATGGTTATTCCATGGGCTTGGCCCAGTTAGCTTATACGTAACCAAACGACTAACTACGAGCTATAACATACTATTTTGGTAGTGACCGAGTCTTTTCTTGATTCTTGACAATCTCCCCCTAAGGGAGGTCACTCCAAGTTACAAAAACATAATCCTAGCATTCTACGAATGTCTTCATTCTTGCTCGTAGTCTTGATTCTTTGTTCTTTATCTTGCATTAATGTGTAGTGAGCTTGATCTTGAGCTTGCTCCTTCTTGCATAATAAACTATGAATCTTAAGCTTCTTTGAGATCATCAGCCAAGCATCATCTCTTTGCGTTATCTTGTAATCTTTTGCCTCCTTGTGACCTTGTGACCTTCAGACCGACATGCTCATACCTTTCTTTATCTTGAAAGCTTGTATAATTATCTTTCTTGAAATTCTTTAACTTTAACACATCGTGACTTTAAGGAAGACATGAAGTATCAGAGTAGCGAAAGTCTTTTGAAACATGTACTTGAGCTTTCATCATGTCTTAACATATGTCGGTCGGGTATGAGCATGTGGCTATAAATCTGATTCGTTTTGGCCTAGTCACTGCCACCATCGAGAATATATGCATGTTTAGGTTAGTGATAATCAACAAATATGGACGAGAGCATCTTTGTCACTTCATCGAATACGGTTTCACCAACCACGGTTCCCCGTTAATCAGTATAAATATAACAACCCACAATTTTCATCTATGTAATTATCCATCTATTAAATTAGATGCAATTGTCATCAATGTAATATATAGTTATTAAATTAAGTACAACCATTTTCACGGGAAGATTTTTGCTTTATTCCACCCATTATGTAACGTAACTTACATAATCAAAGTAAACGAGTTCACGCAACCTACCTATGCAAATTTCATTAACGTTTAAATCAAGTAAACGTTATAATATGCCAAGCAATATGTTTTAAACTTCATTTTATCATAAATGATCTATTTAACATACTTTTCATAATGTTATATCAAAATAGACTTTAAACGTAAACGTTTATATCAAAACCCTAATTATATGTGATGTTTACATACAAAATGAATGTACAAGCCTTCAAGCATGTGTACAAGTGATCAATACATAATATTTGAATTACATTTTCCCTCCTAAATCAAAGTACAACTCATTTGAGCTCAATGTACAAGCCAATAAAGCATAAATTCAAACTAGCTCATTTTCCTTTCATTTTGCTTCTAGATTTCGTACAACCTTTTCAACACAAGTTACAAACACTTATAGCACAA
>BQNB010050464.1:0-41497 GCA_026074375.1 Tanacetum coccineum | reverse complement strand
TCTTGTAATCTTGTTAAATCATAAATTATTGGGACCTGATTTTACTCTGAAGTTTTAATCGAATGTGACATTTTATTAACGTCTCTTTTAAGGTTGTTTTCTGTAATTCGTACTTTATACTATAAAGTCGCACCCCAAAGTGGTATTCCGCTGCGTTGTGATTTTATGGGGGTGTGACAAGTACTATTGGTGATGATCAAATTGATAGTGTTGATCCCAAACCTAGATCGACTCCTTAGGTTGTTTAAGGTTAAATTATCTTGGATAAATCCAAAATAACTTGTTGTAGAAACTTTGTATGTATACTAAAGTATATGCGGAATCTACACCTTAATACTCTAGAAGTAAAATCAATGAAACAGTAATCTTGAACAACAAAGATATAACCAAACGTTCATCAAAGTTTCTCAAAGTAAAGCTCTGATACCACTTGTTGATCCTAAACCTAGATCGATTCCTTAGGTTGTCTAACTTTAAATTACCTTGGATAAATCCAAAATAACTTGTTGTAGAAACTTTGTATGTATATTAAAGTGTATGCGGAATCTACACCTTAATACCTAGAAGTATTATGAATAAAACAGTAATCTTGAACAAACAAAGATATAACCAAACGCTCCAATATTATTAGATCAATAATACGAGTACTCTTCACTAGTACTCTTCACTAGTACTAGGGTTTACAACCTTGAAGCTTTTCTAAATCGACTTGACAACTATGAGAACTTATATGCAAGAAAACTGATATATCAACTAATGCCCTAGAGCCTCCTTTTATAAACTAAGGAGTCCTAGTCGGCTTACAATACATTCCTAAGATATCTTAATCTTTTCTAAACATAAACGTAATCTTTTAAATAAATACATTATGTATATCTTGTACATAAATATCTCAATACTTATCTTCACAAGTATTCTTGTTCTCCAAACAATCTTTATCTCTTTAATTCGTCTTTATCCTCTTGACAGTAGAAAGTCTTCAAAGCAGTTGTAATCTTTCCACCAGCAGCACTAATAAACATAAGCAGTAGTAACATTAGTACTAGCAGTACTAATATACACTAACAGTAGTAACTTGTACTAGCAGTCTTAACTTTTACTACTAGCAGCACTAACTACTTAGCTTATATTTTAGTCTTCAACACTGAGCAGTCTTAACTTCAACTAACAGCAGTAACTTTATGCTATAAGTACTAAATTATACTAACAGTTGTAATTAGTAGTGGTAACGTTATACTACCAGTACTAACCACTTAGCATAATTTCCATTATGTACCTGAGCAGCAGTAACTTCTAAGAATCCATGAAGTCTTTTAAGTCCCAACAATCCTCCCCTAAATTGATGTTCATCTTCTGAATCTTCAAGTTTCTTGTTTAAAAGTCTTCATCACACTTCATCAACTTCCTATGACTCTTTTTCTTCCTCTACTTTTTGTTTCTTTGAGGATTCTTTCTGTTGTTCTTTCCCTGCTCTTTTCCTTCCAAGCATCTTCTTTCTGCTACCTTTAGCTATTTCCTCTCTACCTTCTTCCTTCTTTTCTTTGCTTTCCTGTACCTCAGAACCCATAGCTACAAAGGTATTTACTCTCTTCATTTCCTTATCAAACAACTTTTGAATTTCATCAAAACTCTTTCCTTTTAGTTGTTTGTATGTATATCCACCCATGTGCTTAAGATAAGTAGACATTTGAGTTCTCTTTTGTGCCTTGGTAGGAGGTCTGTTTCTCTTTTCTTGTGCTCTGAGTGCAGCAAAATGCTTTCTTCTTTTCTCCATCAGTTCCATAAATAGTTTTGCTTTTTCCTCATCTGTCAATTCCTCTCTTTCCTTTGATTGGAGTCTCTCAGCCAGCAATCTATCAGCCTTCATCATAGCTTGTGTATTTTCCCATGACTCAATCAATGCTATGTTGGCTTCTTCTTCTTGTTTCCTTGCCAACTTTTGCTCTTCTAATAATTTAGCATCCAACTTAGCTTGAATATCTCTTGCAATTTGTTCATCAAGAGCAATTTGATCTTTTCTCTTCAAAGGAACTTCAGGCTCAATCATAATACCTTTTCCTTTATCTTTAGAACTTGAAGGTTGTGTCTCTTGTGGAACTCTGAACTCACTTGGCTCCTGTATAACCACCCGTCTATTTTAGGCTTAGCTGCTTTAATCTGTATAAGTGTCTGAGCCAAAGTGATTTCCTCATTTGTTGTAGGAACAACACTATCACCAATACCAGCAGTAGTAAGTGCTTCACCAGCAATACTATAATCAATACTAGCAGTAGTAACTGCTTCACCAACAATATTATCATCAATACCAGCAGTACTATCATCAAGCTTCTTATTTTGGTCATCTTTCCCATCAACCTTAGCTTCCATAGGCATCTCAACATCATCCAAAACTCCAGTATCAAATATCAAGTCATCATTCTGCCTTACTTGAGTTTCATCAACTAAAGTTACCTCAACATTAGCATCAATATCTGTAATACTCCTCCCCTGTTTGGATGCATCTTCAGGAACACCTAAACTCTCCTGGTCTTTAGAGGACTTAACTCTCTAAGACATACCAACTTTCCTAAGTCTTTTCAAACTTGTAGGTCTTGATATTTTCCTCCTTTCTAACCTCTGGATTCCCTTCTTCAAAGCAGTAATCTCCTTAGCTTGAGCATCCTTTGCCTTTTGTAAATCAAGAACCTGTGTTTGCAATTTGGTACATAAAACCATCAACTCTGTTAGTTGCATGCTATCCTCACCACTAGGTTGTGGATTATTAGAAGGTGTTGGTATACTATCCTCATGCTCTGCCTCATCTTGAGGAACCTTTACCTCCCGTCTCTAAGCCTTCTTAGATAGATTATCCTTCTTGGGTTGGGAAGATAAAGATGGTTGATCAATAATGGGTATTGGAGTGGAATCAGTTGGTTGATCTGAATCCTCACCCATTTCTTCAACAGGTTGAACCATCATGGTATCAAATAAAGGTGTTATTCTCATAGAGAAATCCTTTCCAACTCTCTTCATATTAGCAAAAACTTTCTTTGTGTGAAAAGGATTTACAAAAATCTTCTTGTGAGTTGACATATTACCCAATTGTTGATTAATGAAAACTTGGAGAAAACATAGACACAACAAGAATTTGACTCCTCCATCCAAGTGTTTCACCATTGCATCAAAGATATACTTAGACAGATTGAACTTCTGATTAGTTGCCAAGCATATGATCAACGAAGCCATAGAACTACTGAACTCATTCCATACAGTGGATTTAGCACTTAAGCATTGAGTAACAGTATGAATATAATACTTCCACTGAAGAGAGAAAAATGCTTTATAAAAAATAAGCTTTTGAGAAGGCTTTTCATACCCCATACGCGCTAATTCTTCAAAGATAGTAGCAGTTGGAAGACAATCAGTACCTTCTGCATCATTCAAGTAAAGATCTCTCCTTGTGCTTGACTCCGTAACAATAACCCTCTTCTTATCAACTAGGGCTTGTATCTGTCGCACTCCATTAACTGTCTGTACCTTGGCAGTTACCTAAAAATGTTCAATGTAAGATGTGTAGATCACCGGATTGACTGTTAAAGCATATGAAACATAACTTGCTTTCAGGAAATCAATTATCTCTATAAACCCATCACTTTCTTCGGGTTTTTCTAAGAACGCGACCACATTGTGCGTTTCAGCAAACTTAGGGCTTGTCATACTGATGAACTTGATGATCAAAGATGAAAATTGAATTAGGGTTTATGGTTAGAAAGTGTTTGAATAAGTGAAATCAAATAAAGAAGTAAATGAAACCCTTAATCGAAGTATTTATAGAATCACCCTCAATAGCAAAAACTTGAACTGGCAGTATTAACATACGCTTAACAGCAGAAACCATTACGGACAATACTAATTTAAGCCTAACAGCATTAACTTAAGCTTAACAGCATTAAGTTGAAACTGAGCAGCATTAAAAGAATACATCAGTAATCATTCAATGTTCATTCCAATAAGCAACTTGCATCATCAAATTTGATTCACACACTCTCTCTTTCTGTTTTTATGCTCACAACATCTCTTAATTCTTTTTGCTCACATAATCACTCATTTCTGTTTTATGCACACATCTCTCTTTCTGTTTTTAAGCTCACAAAATCTCTCATTTCTTTTGGCTCACATAATCACTCTTTCTGTTTTTATATGATAGTTGTGTACAAAATTTTATCAATTCCAATGAGTTTCCTAATGTCCTCCCCACTTCCAGGTGTGTAACCTCTTGAGAGAGGTGGATCAATATACTGTATAGATGTAATCTCAAACCTAGTTTGAGCATTCACATCCCCCAATATGGTATCTTGGCACCTAGGACCACTGCCTGAATTAATTCCCTAAGGAGTTGATTCATTAAGTGTTGCCATGAATTGGGTCTTATTTTATGTTACCACTGTCCTGCTCTGCTTCTAAGCTAGAAACAGTTGTGGCAGCTCTTTCCATTCTGTCACCCAACTCGGGTATCTTGGTGTCCTGACCTCTTGTGATATGCCTAGATGTGTTTTGATCCCTTTTGAACATACTTCTGATATAACACATCCTTTCATCCATGCATTTGGTTGTAGAAATAAGGAACCTCCCCTCAAACAATGCCTCAAGTGATAAGAATTGGAAAACAGTTGCAACTTTGGTGTCCATGTCCTTTTAACAGCATTAACATTTGCCTGGCAGTAGTAATTTTCTGCCTAGCAGTATTAACTGAAGTCGAACAGCATTAACTGTATCTTTAATAATTATGCAACAACATGCCTCTATTCATCACAAGCACACTAGAAAAGACTAGATAGACATGTAGGAATTCATGAGGATCCATATTTATGCATAGCCCATGAATAAAAGTTAAAGTATGTGAACCAAGACCATTATCTTTCTTCAAAAAGGTGAAGCATTCAACATCTTGTATTCAACATGCTTTACCTGCAAATGTTAGTTCACAGCCAAATATACAAATTCCAAAACATTTTCTTCTTAACAACATTAACCTTAACTAACTGGTTTAACAAAACAGTCTTAAGTATAACTAACAGTTTTAATTATACTTAGCAGTATTAATTGAGAAAACTAACAGTATTAATCTTTTATAAAACTTTTACAAAAACATAAAGAGATATAGACAGTTAAGGATTCAGCATTCCAACCAAGTATTGAAATCTGCTTGCATCAAAACCTTTTGTAAGAAGATTTGCAACATTTAAATCAGTATGAATTTTAACCATTTGTATTAACTTTTTAGTGTTGCAATCTCTTATAAAATGATGCCTAATCTCTATATGTTTTGTTTTAGAATGTTGAACAGGATTTTCAATAATACAGATAGTACTGTTATTGTCAATATTAATGACAGTGTTCATGAAATTGTACCCATAATCCAGCAATTGGTTTTGAATCCAGAGTACTTATCCACAGTAACTTGCAGCAGCCACATATTCAGCTTCAGTTGTAGAAGTTGCAACTACAGTTTGCTTTTTACACTGCCAAAATATCAACCTGTTTCTTAAAAACTGACAACCTCCAATTGTAGACTTCCTATCAAGAGTTGCTCCAGCATAGTCACTATCAGTATAAGCAACCAGTTTGTAGTAATAAGCAAACGCAGTCTCATGATGGATGAGATCCCTAGAATTCCAATGGCATAAGTTGGTTTGCCTTTCAAATAGATTCTAAAAATCTCTTGTGACTGCCGAAGAGAGAGTTGGATGTTCATTGAGGAGTAACTAAAATCTTTAGCACAAGTAGACGCATTACTGCAAACATGATATATGTGATGGTCCAGATGAGTGAGATACATACAAAGACCTAATCATGATCTATAAAGATGCTACATCAACATCATCAGCTTCTCCATCCTATGACCAAAGGTTTTTCCCAATATCAACAGGAGTTAGAAGCTGACTTCACATCAGAGTAGTTGGGGGGAAAATTTCTTCAACATTTCACGCTATATATTTGTCCTGATGATGAATATTCCATTTACTTCTGTTGTACTTTGTAATCATTAGAAAGAAAAACTTAGTTCTCATAGAACTCATCTGAAACTTATCTTTTATTAGCTTTATAAAACAGTACATAAACTTCCTTTGTTTGTTGAGCCAAGATAATGTCACTTCTTCATAGACAACTTTACAAACAAAATATCTCCTATGAGTTTGCGTTGTTGATAATCTAATGTATCGGAGCTATCTTGTCCCTTTTTGACAACCCATTGCTCAAAAGTAGTTAGCTATCAAAAAGTTTTGACATGTAGCACATGAATTTGGTCGTCTTGATGCCAAATACATAATAGTGTCACTTGACGCCTTTGTACAACTTTGTCTGGCTTGGTCTTGATCGTTTGTATAAAAAGATCTCTCGGTGGTTGAGATAACATAGACTTCTTACTTAATGGTTCGCCCCATATAGAAAGCACTCAATTCTTGCTAAGGAGCAAATACATTGGTGTGCACATAATAATACCTTCTTCTAGTCGATGACCATGTGCCAACTAACCTTGCTTTTGTTATCACCTAATCACAATTCTCTACGCAATCATTTGATATTTTTTGCTTGTTTTCCTTGAAAGACTCCCATTTTCTTTGTGTTTCACCAATATAGATTATTCTTGTAATCAGCTTGTTACGGGAAGGATCACAAGTATCCAAACTTGTTGAAAGTTTGAATTACTGAAGTTCTTACCTGACTCGATTGCTTCCACCCAGGAGAGATCAGTTGACACATACGAGCTATTTTAGCAATGCTTGTTTGGTGTTGCAGATATCTGTGTAGGGAAACAAAGCCATATATTAAACAAGTATTATGAGGGGATACATGTGTTTTTATGCTTCATTACACATCACTGAGATACCCAGAGATTAAGAAGAAGGTTTTGGCAGATTATTCTTGTCTGATAGTTGACTGCGACTGGCACCAATCACATTTGTTCATTTGGGTGAGTCCTTTAGTGAATTCTTGTATTAGGAGTGGGTTTAGAACAATATAGGAATTTGTATTGTTCCCCAAAATCAATTTGGTTCTTTCTTCAGTGCTATCTTCTTCATTTGTTTTTTATAGACTAGCACATAGTACTAACTAATGGACAATGAGCATTAAGTTCTTAAGACTACAAAGCTATTAAATCAAGACTGGCAGGTATTAACTTGAGTGCCCCAACAAACATTAACAATCTTTAGTTAATGCTATCATCTGTAAACCTTCCTTGTCTCAGCATTCTCAATTTATTTTTGGACCATCTTCAACCTGCTTTTGTAGCAATTCATCAGCGTTTTTGGTTCTACCATATCAACATCCTTTGTAGGTGTATCCAAAGTATGAAGTATCTTCCCAAAAATTGGCCATCACTGCCAATACTTGACTGTTTTCTTCTGATGTACCTTAAAAGTCATTAGAAACTGTAACTGCAGTAACTGGTACATAGTTCATAAATTGGGTTAGAGAATCAATATCAAACATCCATTTTGGACCAGTCCCTTCTATCGTAGGCTTATTCTCTAAAAACCCAATATATAAGCACGCATAACCGCGAGGAATTTTCTTCCTACCCTCCCTGGTTCCTAGTGTTGTTTACCTAAAAGACTTTACTACTCAAAGAATATCCCAACAAAGGAAACACCTTCATCAACTTTTGCCATCAAACTTGCACTAAACTATACCCATAAGTATTAATATAGTATATGACAAACCAAATGGTCTCATTAAACTTAGAGCTGTGTTTTAAAACCTCTAAAGAGATCATAAGGTGTCTTGTTATGAGGCTGGACTACTAAGAACCCTAGTCTGCTACCTAACCAAGCAGTAGAAACTGCTTCAGCCCAAAATGTGGTAAGTAACTAAGAGTCAGCTAACATTGTTCTAGCAGCCTCAATGAGTGTCTTATTCCTCCTGTCTTAGACAACACCCATTTTGCTGGAGGAGTAATAGCATACATATATTCTCTCTTTTTTTTTTTTCTTTTAAAAAAAAAAAAAAAAAAAAAATTACCTTTTTTTCTACAAAAATCATCTAAACTTGTTCTTAAACTGCTGCTTCCTTTATACTTCTGATTATTTTCACTTTCTTATCCACTTGGGTTTTCATATTTCTATTGATAAAGTTCTTAATGGATCTCAAATGGTATTTCACTCCTTAGTTGTTAAAAATGGAAAAACCAATGTAAATCTACTATAATCATCAGTGTCTAGCTTAAGCAATGTTACTTCTTATGCGATTAAGCCTACTCACAAAGGTTGGACCAAACAAATTCCTTATGTTAACATAAACAAAGAGCCCTTAGTAATAGAGATTCCGAACCTTGTCGTGAATTTACAAGAAGCTCTGTGTTGCGTTCTCTTAGACAAGCAACACAGGTTTAGTCATTTTCCAAATCGTTTTGTAGGCAATCCCTCTTACGTAGATTATCATTGACAAGCTTTATTTATGGTTTTTAAATTATTTATATGACCAAGTCATTCTGTGCCAGTGCATTGATTCATCTAAGGTAGCTCCCCTATTTGACAACAAGACTAAGTAAAATTTTCTTTACGGAATAATGTTCTTTCATATTCAAATCTGGACAGTCTTGTACGTGTCTAGGAATTTTAAGAAGTATTTGGTTATTTCATCCAAGCAACTTTAAATTTGGAGATAAGAAAAGACAGTTTCAATGTGCTGTAAAATGGACATGGTTTTTTTTGATACACAACATATGGTGAGGACACTAAAAAGATTGAATTTTTAACTCATTGACAAAGTTATACATCTTCAAAATACAAATTATCAGTCTTAAGAGTTCCACTTTCCCAGTAATTTATACTAAAATATGGCACCTCCTCGAAATGCAACTTAACCTTCATCAAACTGGCTTGAATCAAAGAGGACTTTGCTATGTTACCAGTCATGTGCCTTGAGCATCCCTACTGTCAATAAATCCTTTTTCATCTGTTTGGCTTAGCCCTGACCAAGAGAATTAAGGAAATTAGTATTCATGTGGGAACCCAAGCCATTATGACTTGGATCATGCCTGTGCATCGAATGTAGTTGATGTCTTTTAAAAAGCAAGTGATGCACCCATTAGATTTTGGTGGTTCCAAAAACCCATTATGCTTGAGGACTTTACAACATTAACCCTATTTACCCTAACAGCATTAACTTGTCTTGTATAAGACCTAGCAGTATTAACTATAACACCCCGTGTTTTAGGTCATTGTACGACGATTGCGTGCCCGATGTCGTAAATATTATTTTACGAGTTTTCGTGAACGAGAGTCGACATTTAAAATTTTATTTGTCTTAAATAAATATTTTGTATTTTATTATGAAAAATTTTGATGAAAGAATTGATAATTTTTATTTTTACGTTTGGCGACTGGTCAACGGTTGATCGCGTTGCTGATTCGTTAATCGTTTTGAGCATCGTAAAAATTTACGACATGTCTCGCAATTGATTCTTATGATCTTAAAAATATATTTTATGAATGTGTCATCTTTGTTACATCAACCCTTTGGTCATAGCTCGGCGTTTTAATTAACAGCAAGACTATTTATAGATAATTTATTGAGATATTTCATAAGATATTTATTAGAATATTTATATGGATATTGTTAGGAGATAATTTGTCAATATATATACAAGTACTCAAGCTAGTAGCAAAAGTCATTTTCTCCTTCTCTTTGTTCTTATGGTTCTGCCGAGTATCAACACACACACACACATTCCATTTTTGATTTTTGATCTTTCAAATACACTCAAACATCACACCAATAATGCATATAATTCAGAGAGTAACAGAAAGTTTGAGTTGTTTTTCTTCCTCCTTCATTTCCCTTTGTGGATTAGGCCGGAACATTCCCAAGGCAAACAACCCTTGCGTGTTTTTATTTGTTTAATTACCACAAAAAAAAAAAAAAAACCAAATATTGTTTAGATGATGAAGTTTTGATCATCCATGTATTAAAAAGTGAGATGTAACAAGGTTTTATTTGAAGTGGGTTTTATTGAAGCAAAAGAGGGTTTTGGTTTGGTTGAGGGTTCGAATCAAGCAAGAGGCCACAAGGAGGTGGTTTGTTTGAGTGGTTATTGATTTTGGTTTGATTTGGGGCTGAGGTATTTGTTTCGGTTTTGGTTGAGGGCTGTGAAACCTGCGGCTAGGACCCAAGAAGGACGAGACGATGTGCCTTGTGTTTCCCCGACTTGTGCTCCATATAGCTTAGTGGCTTTCATTTTTAATGTTTATTTATAGATAGTTCATTGCGATTTCGAATTGATTTACTGTAAATAAGTATATATGAATGAAGGGCTAGTGAGAAATAGCGGGTTTTCTAGTGTAATGGTAGACATGAAATGATTTAGCGGGCTAAGTATAAATTGTATGTCATGTTAGATGCAGTGTACTAATTACCAAAAACCAGATTTTTGCACCCGCCTTACGACCCGTTATCACTCGCTTTTAGACTTAAAGAACCAAAGGAGAAGTAAAACGACCTTCCGAACGACTTTCATGTTTCGGCCGAAGGCCAAAACGGACTCGAAAGTGCCCGAAATGCCATCTTAAAAACCTGACAGCAACCACTACTTTAACAATTGCTAGATTTTTATACCTCGAATATATATCTCGTTTTCGCTCTAACCTATTCGTTATTAGGAGTTAGAAGCTCCGTTTTATATCGAAACGATCGTCTCGGAAAGCTTTATCATATTTCAAAGCCTAAAATCAGAATTTACCAAATCTCGATCCTCGTTTAGCGTGCTAAACTTTCTGCTCACAGTGAACTAATTAAGGACGCCTTATAACGGGTCAAAAACGCAAACGCAGGTATGCGTTTTGGTAATATTTGTTGGCAGAAAATGGTAGGGGCATTTTGGTCATTTTCTGTGGGGTTTCGGGTTTCGACTAAAACTAAAATGTTGTTCAGAATATCGTTTCGCATAAATTCTCTTTATAACCCAAGTCATGAAAATGTGATTTAGTGGGTCGTTATAGTCGGGTCAGACTTAGAAAATAAATATATTTTATAAAAGTCAAACGTAAAAGTTTTCTTGAAGACTTTCCCTTAATAAACGTTCTAAGTATTGTGAAGGTTATTTAGATTTATTAAAAATATATCCATTAACTCTTTACTATGTAAGTACTTTTTTTGAGGATCGTTGAGCGGTATTCTAAAATATGAAACAGTTTAATACGGAAACTTTCGTAATAGTAGGAATGTGAGATCCATTATGAGAGATTAATGACTAATTAAACGTCGAAGGTTCGACGAGGTGTATAAATATTATTATAAATATAATATTGTGTCGAGGCTTACTAAAAAGGGAACTGTATTGAATATAGAAGTTTTTACTTATGTGTTGTTAGGAATTGAGAATATATGTTGGCTCATAAGTTTTGTGACGCCATGGTAGTTATAGTCTTTACTAATGGTAGTATTTTAGTTTACTCTGTACGAGTATTGTTGTCGCACTGCCGTAATATCGAATGGTACGTTTAATTATAAAAAAAAATGGTTACTACTGGTTAGTGTTTATAGTTACTCTGGTAGTTTATAGTCATTACTACTGGTAGTATTATTTAGTTACTCCTTGTAGAGTAATTTTGTTATTAGTACTGGTAGTTATAATAATGTTACATACTGGTTAAGTGTCTATAGTTTACTTCTCTCTAGGTTGAGTTATAGTACATTTCTAACTACTGGTAGTATAGATTAAGTTACTTCCTGGTTAGAGTAATTTTGTCATTTAGTACTGGTAGTATATAATGGTTTCTACTGGGTAGGTTGTTATAGTTAGTCCGGGTAGTACAAATGGGTAGAATAGTTATATATAAAATATACTCGTGTTAAGGTATGGACGCGCAAGTGGATTTTCTCCATCGAAGTTATCATGGTATGTAGAAACATATAGATATAAATATATATATAGTTTGTTTTGTTGTAACTGATAGTTAATACATCGTGATAGTACTTTTTTTGCAATAGTTGTAAAATGGTCAATCGAAGCCGACATTATTATATGTCCGTGGTACGAGGATCGTATGTTAGCTTCGCGTTGTGATTTATTCGGTTTATTTGATCTGGCTAGCGATTGCATCAGGTGAGTTTCATAGCCCCCATGTTTTACAATTAGTGATTTATAAGTTTTGGGTGAGAACAACTTGCTTTGTTTTACAAATTGGACCAAGTGTACCAGTTATTTATCCATGTGAGTTCCGGTGTTTGCCTTCATAGTAGCCTGCATTAACCCTAAATTATGCCCTTGAATCATGAACTAGATTATTTCCTGGTTTGGATGCTCTTGCCATGTGATTATGAGTTAGTCTCTATTTGGGATTGACCGCCGACGGTTCGGCTATGTGAACTACTATCACTGGAAACTCCGAACGTTAATATGCATGTAGGGTTAACCTTCGAAGATGTTAGGGTTTTGATCATCATAACGGGCAAATGTTAGGGCAATATCTTATGTATTCGTATTCATATATGTCGACGCTTCGTGGTGTGATGTGCTTAGGTAAACAGTTGTAACTACATATTCGTGATGTACTGCATATGTGTGCATTATCAACTGGGAAAGACTTGCGGTCCTGGATTTATACATTATATTATGTAAATGAAATATGAAATTCGACGCCACTTTATGTTGACACTCTTTAAGATTGGGGGGTTTTTCTCAGGTTTAGGTATGAAGATAGTTTGGATGGGACGGAACGCGGATATCAAGATTGAAGGCTCGGTGAACATATGTTTATTAAATTAATGAAACATTTTTAGAAATTAAAAGTCGTGATATGGACTTGTTATAGTTTGGGACTATTCTTTGTGACTCTGATTCGTCTGTTTAAACTAATGCGATGAAATTTGTTATATAAGATATAAAACGTTCGTTTTTGGCTGATTGTGATTTGCTATAGGACTGTGAATGACATGTATTATGAAGTAGAACCCACAAATGTTAAAGTGAAATTCCGTGCGTATCCTATTTTTTGGGGGTATGTGCTAGCCAGAATCGTGGTTTCGACGCCAAGGTCTGTTGTATGTGTGAACTAATGTGACGTCTTTGTTTTCACAACTTCGGGAACTACAAGCTGTATGTTGGAAAACGTTGTTCAAGAGTCGTTACACAGATATTACCGATAATCCAGCGCATGCTAGTTCTTCAGGTGTGCACCAGATCCCTTTTTAGATCGCTTTATGTGTATAGCTTGTGAGTTGGATATTAGTATTAGTGAGTACGCAAGGTAGAGTGACACTTAGGGATATACAGTGGCTAATTACAGTATTTTGGACGATTGCGGTCCGGATTAGCGCGCAAACACTATATATACAAAGATTGAAGTGACATTAGAATGTACTTCTATGGGATAGAACGATACGTCTAAGAACCCTATCGAGTAATTGTGTCGGCGCCTGGAAGTTGACATCTCCTCCAACGTAGTACCTCATACCCATATCCTCAAGACCAATGCATTGATTATGCATGCCATTATGATAAACACTATGTAAAGTTTATATGAAACTTAACAGGTTCGCCACAGTATTGGTCCAACGATCGAGTAAATTTAATTTATGTAGGTCGGTTTTGTACACAACTTCACTGACTGAATCTTAAGACAGTTCTTTGTTTGATGAGTTTGCATTCTTTCGCATACTCTACAATTATTTATATAAGGATTATTTATATAAATAGGGGAACATTTCTTTAGGCAAGGTAGTACGACAAACTCGTAGGTCCTAAGCGATGCCTAAACATTAAGCTATCAAATATGGTACCTTACCATCATTCGTGCTTATAACCAGGAGCGCATACGTCATATTTACCCGTACCGGTTTGTCTTATATAATATACTTATATAAGTTAAGTTTTGCTCATTGCAAGCAGTCATGCTTTCATCATCGACGGTTACCTACACATCTGCCCATATTAATTCCGAGCCATGGAGAGTTCCCAGGTGAGCTTCTGTGAATGTAGGCAGCTATGACGAGAGAGACGCACTCTAGATTGTTAAGAGATTAGGATAGAGATCTAATGCGCATCACTTCTATAGCCCTATCCATCGAGCTACATTTTCGTGACTGCCGATCCAGAGGAGGATGTTGAGGAGGAAAACCAGAGGAGGATCCTGCTGACTATCCTGCCGACGGAGGAGACAATGATGATAATGAGTCATCTGATGATGACGACGATGATTATGATGTTGAGAGGATGAGGAGGACGAAGAGGAGGAGGAGCATCTAGCTCCGGCCGACCCTTCTGCTATACCTACAGATGATCCTCTCCACACCATATCATCTTGTTTTCTGAGACCAAATCCCGTGCAGTACGGATGTCTATTTAACACCATACTCCACGATCACCATCTGCCGAGAACAAGAGGAAGCAGGATGGCACTTCTAATAACAATCAGAACCAACAACAGCCGAACAAGAGGCAAAATACTGGCAGGGCTTACACTGCAGGGCACAGGGAGAAGAAACATTACGGCAGATCTAAGCCGTTGTATTTTAAATACAACTATCACCATAATGGTTCATGTGCTCCCAAATGCCACAAGTGCAACAGAGTTGGCCATCTGACCCGTGACTGTAGGAGTTCTACAAATGCCAATACTACTATCAACCAAAGAGGCACTAGGGCAAGTTAGAAGGCTACTTGCTATGAATGTGAGAATCAAGGGCACTACAGGAGTGATTGCCCGGAGCTAAAGAACCAAAACCATGAGAATGGAGGTACTGGAGCACGTGGAGTGGTGCATGCTTTAGGAGGAGGAGAAACCAATCAAGACCATAACGACATGGAGGAAGATATCAATGCCTAGACTCTATTCCTTTAAGAATTCTCGTTGTATTTTCTTTTAAAGATTCCGCTGTGATTTTACAAACGACTTCAAGTTATCTATCAAAGCAACGTGTTGTGAAAATTTCGTCAACTTTACTTTAACCTTCTATTTTGTAAGTCAAATTATAACATTATTTTGACGAAAATGAGCATTGCATCGTTGGCCCTCAAATATACATAGTCTGATCACCTATGTATATTTGGTGTATAGACTGATCATCTATGCATTCAGGAAGGACCATGCCATGCTGGGAGTAGTCACCTTAAAACTTCTTGTCAAGAAACAATTTTTCTATTTAGTTTTGTGGGCGTTTTCATAAAACGTATGTATCTCGAGGAACCAACTAACAATCATAATAGCTAAGCAAACCGTTACACCATCTTACTATAAGGTCGACGTCATCTTATACCAAATCCTAAGCCAAGAAGCCGAGACACATCACTAGTCGCCCTAGGAAAATCCGCTATCAAATTTGCTCGCCAAAAGAGTTACGCCGATGTGAGGCGTAAGCCTATAAAATTTCAAGTTGACAACCTAGTTATGCTTAAGGTATCGCCTTAGAAAGGAGAAGTACGCTTTGGCAAACGGGGGAAGTTAAACTCTAGATAGGTTGGACTTTTCAAGGGGTTGGAACGAGTTGAATCCATTGCTTACAAGCTTAAGCTTCCGCAAGAGCTGAGAAGGGTTCACAATACGTTTCATATATCCAACTTGAAGAAGTGTTGTTCCAACGATCCATTAGCCATTTCGTTGGAAGGACTCCATATTGATGACAAGTTTCATCTTGTCGAGGAACCAGTAGTAATCATGGATCGTGACATTAAACGATTGAAATCAAAGTCGTATCCCAATTGTTAAGGTTCAATGGAACTCTAGGCGAGGCCCTGAGTTTACATGAGAACGCAAGGATCAATTTCGAAAGAAATATCCACATCTCTTCACAAAGACCGCACCGGTGTCAAGTGCCGCATCTTAAGCCTTGAGGACAAGGCTCATTTAACGGGGGAAGACTATAACACCCCGTGTTTTAGGTCATTGTACGACGATCGCGTGCCCGATGTCGTAAATATTATTTCACGAGTTTTCCGTGAGCGAGTGTCGACATTTAAAATTTTATTTGTCGTTAATAAATATTTTCGTATCTTATTATGAAAAATTTGGAAAAGATTTATTACTTTTATTTTTGACGTTTCGCCGGTCAACAGGTTGATCGCGGGCGTTGTTAATCGTTTTGAGAATCGTAAAAATTTACGGACATGTCTCGCTATTACTTTTATGATTATAAAATATCATTTGATGAAACCATGTCATTCTTTGTCCACAACCTTGGTCATAGCTCGCGTTTAAGGCTCGCGTTTAATTAACAAGATATTTGCTAGATATTATGCAAGATATTTATAAGATATTATTAGGATAGTTATATGATATGTACGAGTAGGGGTGAGCAACGGTCCAAAACCGGACCGGACCGGACCGAGACCGAAATGGTCTAAAAAGCCGGACCGTGGACCGGACCGAAATGGTACGGTCCGGTCCGGTTCGGTCCTCGGTCCGGTCCGGTCCTATAAGGCTTAATCTCGGGTTTTTGGTCGGACCGGACCGGACCGAAGACCGAATTGGTCCAAAACCCCGGACCGTGGACCGGACCGCGGTCCGGTCGGTCCGGTCCGGTCGGTCCGGTTTTCCGGTCCGGTCCGGTCCACCGGTCTATTTGCTCAGCCCTATATACAAGTACACTAGTAGTAAAAATTCATTCTATCTCCTCCTTGTTCTTGTGATTCTGCCGAACATCACCACCACAACACACAATTCATTTTTGATTTTCAATCTCAAGAACACATTCAAGTATCCCTCAAATGAGGATTTGAACCAAGAAATAACCAAGTGGTAATTGTTTTCTCCTCCCTTCTTTCTCTTCTTTTGGGTTCGAACCAAGCAAGCAAGGCACACAAAGGGTGTGGTTGATTTATTGAAAGTTAATGGGTTGCTTGGTTGATTAAAGATGGTTTTGGTTTGGGTTGGTTGAGGTGAGCCGCGGCTAAGACTCAAGAAGGACAACCCGACATTTCCTTTTCCCGACTTTGCTTCCGTATAGCATTGTGAGTTTTCCTTGATGTCTATTTCGATCATTTCATTCATTTGATTTGATTTAAGTAAATATGTATATATGTGATGAAATCGAGTTGAAACTTGCGGCGTCTAGTGTAGTACAATATTGATATTGAAGCGGGATTTATATGCTTATATAGATTGTATTGAATATAGTTTAGATGAGCTTGTGGTCAAAAATGAGTTTTGGCGCAATAATTATAGAGTAGATTCTGAGCAGAAAGTTTGGCACGCCAAACGAGGATCGAGATTTCGTAGAATCTGATTTTAGGCTGTGAAATGTGGTAGAGCTTGTTTAGACGATCGTTTCCATATAAGGATCGTCTCATATCTCCTAATAACGAAAAAGTTATGGCGAAAACGAGATATATTCTTAATATGAAAACTCAGCACTAGTATAAAAGGAGCTTGCTGTCAGGTTTTTAAGATGGCATTTCCGGCACTTTCGAGTCCGTTTCGGCCTTCGGTCGAAACATGAAAGTCGTTCGGAAGGTCGTTTTACTTCCCCGCGAGGTTCTTTAAGTCTAAAAGCTAGTGTTAACGGGTCTTAAGGCGGGGGCAAAATCTGGCTTTTTGGAAATTAATACACTGCATCAGACTTGATGCGAGTGCGTTTTCGCCCATTTCAGTCGAGTTTCGGGTCTCGGACAAAACTGGAAAGTTGTTCAAAATAACGTTTTACCTTTCCGCGAGGTTTTCTAGAGTTAAAGACGCCTTATAACGGGTCAAAAACGCAAACGCAGGTATGCGTTTTGGTAATACTTTTCGGCAGAAACTGGTAGGGGCATTTTGGTCATTTTCTGTTGGGTTTCGGGTCTCGGCTAAAACTAAGAAGTTGTTCGGAATATCGTTTCGCATGAATTCTCTTTAGAACCCGAGTTGTGAAAATGTGATGTAGTGGGTCGTTTTGGTCGGGTCAGACTTAGAAAATAAATATATTTTATAAAAGTCAAACGTAAAAGTCAAAGAAGACTTTAATAAACGTTCACGTGTTGTGAAGGTGATTTCGATTAATAAAAATATATCGATTACTCTACTATCGTAAGTACTATTTTTGAGACCGTTGGTCGATTCTAAATATGGAAAGTATAAAACGGTAACTTTTCGTAATAGTCGGAATGTGATATCATTATGAGAGATTAATGACTAATTAAGCGTCGAAGGTTCGACGAGGTGAATAAATATTATTATGAACATAATATTGTGTCGAGACTTACTAAAAAGGGAAACTTATTGAAAATAGAAAGATTTTTAATTAAGTGTGTTAGGAATTATGTATTCATAGTTACTCCTGGTAGTTATAGTCATTACTACTGGTAGTATATTAGTTACTCCTGGTAGAGTAATTTTGTCATTAGTACTGGTAGTATAATAATGGTTACTACTGGTAGTGTTATAGTTAGTCCGGGTAGTACAAATGGAAAATAGTATATATAAAATATACTCAGTGTTAAGGTTAGGACGCGCAAGTGGATTTCTCATCACATATATGTATGTAAACATATATATAAATATATATATGTTTTCGTTGTAACGATGTACACATCGTTGATAGTACTTTATACATATTGTAATCGAGCGACATAATTATAGGTCGTGGTCGAGATCGTTGCTGCTTCGTTGTGATTTATTCGGTTTATTTGATCTTGATCGTTGATCAAGGTGAGTTCATAGCCCCATGTTTTACAATTATTGATTTACAAGTTTTGGGGTGAGAAACATGCTTTGTTTTACAAATTGGACGCAAGTGTACATTTTATCATGATTATGTGTTTGCCTAAGTAGCGAGAACCCACAATGCCCATGAATCATGAACTGTTAATTTCTGGTTTGGAAGCGCGAGTGTTATAAATAGATCTATTTGGGATTGACCTCCCCGTTCGGGTGACTAGCTATCACTGGGAACGAACGTTATAGCATGTCGGATGTTGGATGTTACAGGTTGAACATCATCACGGGCAATGTAGGCAATATTTATGTATTGTATTCATATATGTCGAGCTTCGGTGTCATGAGCTTAGGTAAACATAATTACATTATGTGATGGTTGCATGGGATGCATGTCCACAGGGAAAGTCTTGCGGTCCTGGATTATACATTTATATAAACCTATGAATTCACCAACTTTATGTTGACCGTTTTAAGCATGTTTTTCTCAGGTGATATAGATGCTTGGATTATTTGATGTGCATTGGAGTCTTTACATTCAAGTTTTTCATGGTGATGCAATTATGGGACAACTATTATTTTGATTTCAGAAAATCAACGAGATTGTTTTACAAACGACACATTTAGAGGTCGTTCTCTTGCATCTAGCGCTGTGTATTATGAAGTGGCACCCCAAGTGGTATTCCACTGCGTTGTGATTTTTGGGGGTGTTACACAAACCAGAGGAGTACTAGTTTCTTTTACTTGTTTTCTTTTCCCTTTATTCGTTATTACGGGTACTTCTATAGAACATTAGGGACAATGTTCAACTTAAGTGTAGGGGGAATTAAGCCTTAGAAACTATTCCTTCATTTGCCATTTGCTTGTTCCTTAAAATGATGCGTAATATATCAAAACATAGCATAAAAGGTAATTTTGACCAAAATTTTAATTTTTTTTATGACACATATCGACGAAAACTGAGTATTAATAGCGTCGCATGGATAGGAATATGTATGACTATCACAAAAACCCTAAAAATTCCACCCCAAAAATATGAGGTTCGCCTTTAGATCTTTAGGAATTTGGGTATCCATTATTGATACCCAAGATAATTTGTACCTTTAGGATGAGGTGTCATTTTAAACACCATTTCGGGGTCATTTAACCCCATAAATCATGCAAAAATGCCCAGATAATGTGCTTAATCGTTTGTTATCAGGTTTTTAGCACTTGGATGGCTTTTGGAAGAAATGCACGTGACTTGGGCTCATTTAGAGAAGAAACAGAAAAGATTACAGACCTACACCAAATCTCTTAAAGATTTATGCATACAGTGGCTGGAGACGGCGTCACAGGCATAAAGCGATGCCGTCGTGATCCATATAGTAACGGCATCAGGAATTTCACGACGGCATCAGGACGTGGCCGACTTAAAAAGGATCTAGAATCATCTACGTGGCGACGACGTCAGTATTTCTAAGCAACGCCGTCGCGTCGATATCTCTATAAATATAAAACCGTTTTTAGGGTTTTAAGTAGGTAACTTTGTATAAACCTAGGGAGACGAACCCTAGTCATTCTAGCAGCTTTATAGGTCGTTTTTAAGGCCTCAAAACCCTATTGTACTACCTTGAATCCATGTTTTAATCAAGTAAGGTTATTTATCATTAATCATTCAATATGTCTATGTGTTGTTTGATTGATTTATCTCCTTTCTTTCTTTATAACATGCGAGGCTAAACCCGCCTTTATATTTATCTATGATTGCATGAAACTTAGGTTGTAGATCCTTTTGATGTTGCTTCTTGTTGATGAATGTGCGCATTAGGCTTTAGAAAACCAGCTTTTATCTGTATCGCTGTTGATATGTCTAGGGAAACGCGAGTAGTGTAGAAAGGATACCATCAGTAACTGTCTTCATACTACCATACCCCTAATATGGTTGATCCCTCTTAAGTTATTTCACATGCATTTAATATACTCTTAGGGGCCTTGTAATAGTCTTCATACTACCTTACTTGTGCGTTGCCCTAACAAAATATTAAATAGATGACTGGTTCGTGTAATCCGTTCATGACCTAGGAAATACTTACACATATCATCACAAGTGTGACAATGCAACGGATCTAGGAGAAGCAATCCGAGGAGTAATGCATGATTAGGTAAATACAACTGTTTATCATAAAGTTATCACCATTAGATTAGATTATAATTAGTTTAGTTATTAGTTAATCAAACTAACCTCTCAAACCATAGATTTAGCTGCTTTCTTATAAATATAAAAATACAAAAAGAATCTTCTCTCCACGCCTAGAATTATGTTAGATCATGATCAAGCCTTCCCAACCTATTCTCCTATAGAACGATAACAACCCCCCGAGTCTTGCCTATACTATATTGCAACGATTAGGTACACTGCCTAGGGAGTTGTAAAACTTCGTGCTGAAGTCCTTACGACCTCCGCATCAACAATCAACAAATTATTTCCCTGATGTTATGTTAGCTTCCTTGAACTCCTCAACTGACACTTTGAAGATCTTCAATCTGTTTGGCGTGTCTTGCTTAGCTTTTTCCTCCTTTTCCTATATCATGCTGACTTCATCATGAGTCCCCCTGAATAGTGTACCATCTCCAAGTAACACTTTAAAAGTTTTAGAAGATCCACGAGGACTAGCTCTAATCTTTCCTGATGCATTCACATGCTTAGGAGGTGAATCTTCAGTATCTTTAGCAATGCTCTTGCCTTTATCAACAGGCTTGGGAATAGTAAATAAAGATTAAACCACTTTATTTCATAAATGACTTGTTCATGGATAGAAGTGGTGACTTCATGTACTAATGTTTCAGGAATGATAGTTTGAATAGGGGTTACCTGAGTGACTTGTGGTTCTTTAGGAGCTTTAGGTTTTGTCACTTTATGTTCTTTGACAATTTCAACATCTTTTGACTGGCTCAGGCTCAAACCGTCCATTGATTTCAATTATCATGGGTTCATTCTCCCTTCATCTTTGGAGGGAGTTTTTTTGATAGAAAACTAATTGAAGCTTTGGACTCTTAAAAAATAGCGAGACATGATTCACATGAACTTATTTCACCCCCCCCAACAGGTGCTTGAGCTTCAGTGAGAGTAGCTGTTGGTGTTGTTGCACTAACTCAGGGGGTAGTAGATGAAGCTTAGAAACTATAAAAATTTCAGAAACAAGGTACTTGATCTCTGATGTATCAGTCTTGACAATAGCTAGATCAGGTTGGATGGTGATATGTACTTCTTCAATCTTACTGACCTTTGTCTTGTAAGATGATTCTAATTTAGTGTGCTTGAGACTAAGCTCTTTGTAAGAATCAACCAAAGACTTATAGTGATCATTTTGATAAATAACAGTGTTCTGAATAGCCTCCAAGAGTGTTTTGATGTTTGGAATAGTGGCTACTCTAAGCGTTAAAGTGAGATCTATCAGATTGGTTGAGGTCTTGAAGTTGGTTTCAGTGAGTTGTTGCAGCATAGTTTTGAGTTCATGATCCTTCGTCTTTACTGATTCATGAATATACGTGAGAATTCTGATGATGGTGGTGAATTGTCCAGAGTGATCCTTCTTTAGACCCTCTAAGAAATTCATTATATTGTTGATGATGGTGTCATCTTTCTCCCTTGCATCATTTAATTGATCATGAATTTTAGTGATATTAGCTCGTAGGTCAACATAGGATGCAACAGCCTCTTCATGTTTTTGCAATCTGAGCATAGAGCCGCTCAATATTCCATTAGATATTCCTAGCAAGAGTTCTTTTAGTGACATGCGTGACATCATCAGTATCTTTGAAGTTGGATGTAGAGGACTCAGAGTGATGGCCAGTGGACTAGGCTTTACTATGCTCAGCTGGCTTTGGAGATTCAGGAGCTGTATACAGATGCTCTGCAGAGTGCTCTTCATGATCATTGTGTTGAGTAGGAGTGTGAGAGTGTTCAGTATGATGGGATGACTCTTTAATTTATTTGGGAGTGTTAGTTTCCATGTCATCCCCAGCCATAACGACTTCTTCATAAGCAAAGTTAGCCACCTCCTCATATGAATCTTCCATTAGATTCTGAAAAGCACTAAAAGAGGAAAAATGATAGGTTGGTTAGTATCCGAATCCACCTCATCATAGGTTTTGTCTTTGTTTTGGTCATAGATCAACTCCTCAAATATAGTGGATTGGGTTTTGTCCACCTGGTACTTAGAGCTGGTCACTAAGTGACCAGTGAGTTGATTTTGGGCCCCCTCATCAGAGAGTTATGTGTGGCCCCCTAAATCCTTGGAACTGATTTGTTCCCCTCTAGCAAAAGTGGTGATTTACGAATGCCATATTTGGGGGATGATTATTGTTTTTCCATTTCCAAACTAAGTTGTTTGGGGCTCAAAGCTTCACGTGAATCTTTTCGAATTCCCTCAGGAAAAGGTTGTGATGTACCAATGCCATGTTCAGGATGTGGGGTGAATTCTTGTATCAGATAGTTTTATGTTTCTCTCTGAATTGTGAGGAGATAGTTGGTCCGTTGACACTGAGTGTGATTTCTTAACGTCCTCCGTTGATACTTATGATTTGGCTAGTGAGATATTAGTCTTCCTTATGGTGGTATTTTTGGTCTTGGTATTTTTACCATGACTTGTACTAGGTTGTGCTCCAAAAACTTCAGAGGCCTAAGGCTTGGGATTAGGTTTAGCCATAGTATTTTGTTTCTTATTCTTCTTCTTTTCAAGAGAATGAGAGGGAGACTTTTTTCTTGATCAACCACCCTGAACATGTAGGTGGTCAGCTTGACCTCTATGACTTTAGAGGGAGTACGTGAGTAATTCATCTTACTCAAGACCCAAAGAGTAGAGCACAGTGATTGATCTTGGTCATACTCAGTACCCAATATGTGTTCAAGAATAAAAGAGATGAACTTTGGATAAGACATATGCTCTTTCCTACGCTCTATGATAAACGTTACTACTAGATCATTAAAGATGATCTCCCTGATGCGAAGTTTTGCAACTGAAAAAGTTTTACAATCCCCTAGGCAAAGTACCTAATCGGTGCAGTGTAGTATAGGCAAGACTCGGGGGTTGTTATCGTTCTCTAGGGGAATAGTTTGGGTAGGCTCGAATTGAATGCAACTAAGGTCTAAGGGTTGAGAGAAGATTATTTTTGTATTTTTATATTCTATAAATGCAAGTAAAATCTCGGGTTTTGAAAGGGTTTTGTTTTAAAACTAATTAACTATTAATCTAATTTTTATCTAATCTAACTATGTGGAAACTCGTATAGGTAAACAAATATGCTCACTTAATCATGCACTACTCCTTAGTTTGCTGTTCCTATTCCTATTGCCCGTCACCTTTGTGGTGTAATGTGTAAGTATTTCCTGATTCATGAACGAATTGCACGAAACCGCCGTCTATGTAACATTCCGTAAAGGCTACGCACAAGTAAGGTAGTATGAAGACTATTACAAGGCCCCTAAGAGTACATTACACATATCCAAACACTTAAAAGCTGATTAACCATATTAGGGCAAGGTAGTACGAAGACTATTACGATGGTATCCTTTCTACACAATCACGTTTCCCTAGACGTCTTCGCAAGCAATTAAGAAGCTAGTTTTCTAGAGCCTAACGTGCACACCACCAACAAGAAGCAATTGTAAAAGGAATTGAAAACCAAGTTTCATGCAATCATAAGCAAACACTAATAAATTTAGCCTAACATGTTAATAGAAAGCGAAGAATAATTAATCAAACAATACATAAACATATTGAAAGATTAAAGGGGTAAAACACTTTAATTATACATGGAGTAATGGTGAATACAATAGGGTTTGGGAACCTTAAAATACGACCTAAGACTGATAAAAGTCGTTCCCCCAATATTCCTCACGAATCCTACACTTTAAACTGAAAAACTAAGGTTTGTATATATAGGAAATCAATCGCGATGACGTCCCTTGTAAATTGTGACGCCGTCGCCCTGCCGAATCTTCTATGGCTTCTTTTAAGTTGGCTACTTCTAACGCCGTCGCCAAAGTTCCTGACGCCATCGCTTGAGCCTTCTGACGCCGTCGTAAGGAATTGTGATGCCGTCTTCATGGTTTGTATGCCCTTTTGATATCCAATTTCATGTAGAGTTGAATTCTTGTCCGTTTCTTCCTAAATTAAGTCCAAGTCAGGTGTATTCCCTCCAAATGCTTCCCAAATGCTAATTACACAAAAAGAAACGATTATGCACGTATTTCGAACATATTTGCATGATTTAAGGGATTAATGACCCCGAAAAAGTGTATAAAATGACACCTCATCTAATACCCCTACACTTGGGATTTGCTTGTCCTTAAACAAATGAGCTTTTCTACCTAGTCAATAAAGATAATTCAATTAAAGATAATTCATGGCACAACCAATTATATACTAGCATGTCACACCCCATAAATTGCAGGTCAATATTTTAAAACTTTTCTGATCATTATTTTGAATTTTATACGTTACGTTCTAATTTGACGTAAAACCTGAAAGTTAACCCGCGTAAATCTAAAAAACGTCATTGGACGCGTTCCAGTTTTGGAATTCAATTAATTTACATGTTATATGCATTACTTTATCATGTTAAAGTGTTACGTAGGTCACGTTCACTTTTGTTTGCGATTTTTACATTTTTCGCGTATGCTTTACAATTTTATCATTTTACGTCAAACGGAGACCCGAAAACCTACCACCTTTGCATGTAAACTCGAGTTAACATTCGTTAAATATTAAATCATAAAAATTTCGTTCACCCTCCCCCTCATGATGAATTTCGAACGCCCAAAACAAAACAAAACAACCATAAGTCCTAAATTAATTCAAGAGCATCTTATTTGAATTTCTCATGCATGTGAAAGATAATGACATATGAGAATGTCATTCTCATGCACAAGAACTTAAGGAAGACAAAAACATGTGAACATTTGGACACATGCACAACCCTTTGACTTGAAATTTAAAACCAAGACCTATAACTTGAACCTTGACTAGTTAAATGGTTTGGTCCCTCCCCTTCTTGCCTAGTTTCGACCGAACCCAAGGACACACACACACTTTTGGTGTGGTTAAGTCCCATGTGGTCACATAAAACCCTAATAACCTAAGTGCTTGTCCTATAAATACATACACATATCACAACTTAGGGTTCACATATCATTTCATAGCCTCATCAAAAATCTCTCATCTCTCTTTCCCCCTTTCCTTGCTCACGGCAAGAAACACCCTCATTAGGATTTCCATTTCTTTGATTTCTTGCAAGATCCAAGCATACTAGGTTCATTTCTAAGGTTATCTAAGGTGGTTACAAGTATTGATTCATTGATTCAAGAGTTTATTTCAAGATCTACATATTAGGGTTTGGTTATTATTTGGGGTTTTTCAAGATCCAAGTCTTTCATCATCTTCTCTTATACTTCTTAAGCTTGTTCTTCATTTTGTAAGCTTACTTTGAAATTTATGCTTTCATTCAATATTTACTTATGTTCTTGCATAGATCTATAAGTCCTATGGTGTTTGTGCTAATTTTTCTAAAAGAAATGAAATAGGTATGTTAAACAAGGAAACTTTTATAAATCTTTTATGCAAATATTATGTTTAAGGTTTAAGCGAAATGACTGTTGTGTTGGACGATGTGTGGGGATGAGATTATACTAGGTTAAGCGTGGTTTTTGTTGTGGACTCGTTGTGAATGGAGATTAGGATAGATTAGGCACTATTGTGAAGTTTGCTGTGATTTTTGAGAGCATTTACAAAAAATAATGTTGCTGATCCGTTTTTATTTTAAGGTTATCGGACACGTAAGAACTTTTTCATTAGGCGTAAAACTAGTTTTTGGAGAGCTCGTTTCGAGTAGATAGATTTTCATATATTGTACACTAAAATCGGCCATAAAACGGCCAAGTTATAGCCAAATGAAACTTAAAATATTTTTCGGCAAAATAGTTAATGTAGGTGCTGATGTGAATATTAAAATGAGTTTTTGGACGCTTTCGGGATGATTTGAGCTTTTAAAACATTAGCGAAACATATAGTAACACATATATATTGATTAGGATCATTAGAAATGTCGTTAACATATTTTAGGGAAAACGTTAAGGTTTCTAAAAATAGCAAGTTTAGTGAATATTAGTAAGATAGACATGGAAGTTAAACGTTTAGGGTTCTCTAGTGCGTTTATGGAAATATGAATTTAGCAAATATAAGGGACGGTATTAATATCCCGAAACTAAAAACTTTCCTAAAATAGAAACTTACTAAAAATGGTAATTTTTGGTTAAACGCCAAAACTTAACGAAAAACTCTAACTTTATTTAGTCACGTTTTGTTAATTAAGCCAAAGCACAAACACTCATGGATGACTTTTTCTCTTATGAACGATTCGTACAAGTTTTGTATACTTTCCGTCTTTCTATGACGCGTCATTGATTTAGGTCGCAAGTAGGACCTCTTGGCATTATATCTCTTCGATTGATTATTATCTCACCATTTGCTAAAGGTGAGTTCATAGCCCCACGTTTTACTATTTCTACTTTACTACTTTGGGGTGAGAACATTGCTTGTTTTTAAACTATGGACACAGTTACTTTACGTTACCTTTTCCTTATTACGTGTTGCCTAAGTTGCGAATACACCACTAATGCTCGAACTATCATGAACCATTAATTTCTTAACCGACTGTACTGGTTAAGTGAGCGCGAATGTTGTAAATAGATCTATTGGGACTAATTATCCCTATCCGGGTAAGTAGCGCTTACTAGATTCGAGAGACACGAACAAACGGATATATACCATGTATGATTTCACTAGGTGATCTTGGTTAGATACCTCTAGGGCAGTTAATTTCTTGTTTGCCATATAATATGCTAATTTGAATTGAGCCTCAGTGTCATGAGCTTAGCGCAATAGTAAATACTTTTTATGTGAAGTTGTATCTGTTATAATTGTCACATGCGTACTGTGAACTTGTGGTCCACACTGCTTTTGTTAAACGTTTCTGATTACTAAATGCTTTTCATAATACTCTAAGTGAAGCAGTATTCACTAAACATTTTTGATTCTCGCAAATGCTTTACTTAAACCTATGAATTCACCAACTTTATATTGATGTTTTAAACATGTTTTTGAGGTGCTTAGCTTTAGACTTCTCTGATGTGCTATGTGGTGTCTACGTGCAATATGATATCATCTTTTAAGACTTTATTATCATTTATACTCGTTGTCCTTTGAAAACTTAATTATGCTTTTGCAACGTTTTAAACTTCATTTTAAATATTGTAAGACTTATCCATTTTTAATAAGTACAACGAGTTTTGATTTTCAAAACGACCATTAGTGGTTGTTCCCTTGATCTTGTGTGATGTATATTATGACGTCATGCCCTCTGACACATATTCCGTCCAGGCCCCGTCTAGGGGTGTGACAGATTGGTATCAGAACCAGGTTTTACTTCAGACTCATCTTCTTATAGTTCATCTTCGGACTCTTCATCAGATATTTCTTCGGGTTTATCTTCAGATTCATTATCAGACTCATCATCAGTTCATTCTTCAGGATGCGATGCTTCAAGTCAGTCTCATTCAAGACCATCGACTAAAGTTGCATCACCTAGGTTGGTTTATCCCCCTGTTAGGACTCCACGATGTAGTGAGGCTTTTATGCGTTGGAGGTATGCACCATTGTATACTCTTTACCCACCTACGACATAAGAGTCATCCCTAGATTAATCTTTTGGTAGGACATTGTATTCACCTTCACCTTCTGCTGGACCATCTCGCAAGAGATGCAGATCCCCTACTACTTTGGTACCATCATCTACTCCTATTTCGAGATTGATAGCCCCTGCTGTTGCTGATCTTCCACCTCGCAAGAGGTTCAAAGATTCATACTCATCTAAGGTTAGCGGAGGGAAGCATATGGAGATTGGTGCTGCTGATGTAGAGACTGTTACAGATTTAGGTATTAGTGAGGGAATTGGAGCTCCTACTGAGGATGTTATAGGTATGGGAGTTGAGGTGGATACTAGTGATATTAGGGATTACGAGGAGGAGTTTAAGGCAGAGGCCAGTGCGGGAGGCACGATGGAGATCACAGTAGATCCATTGGCTACTGGTGGTATTTCTGAGTCCATTGGAAGAGATGCTCTTGATCTTGAGGGTACTCTTTATGATATAGCTCATTACGTGTCTGAGGTTCCTCTTGATAGGATTACTGAGTTTGAGACTGCTTAGAGACAGTTGGAGGCTGGTTAGTTGGTGGCTAGCGGAGAGAGAGCTGGTTTGGCTGATAGGGTTAGGAGTTTAGGACAAGAGAACCTGAGGGTTCGAGATTTGTTGTGTATAAAGAGAGATCGTGTCGACAGTCTTTGTCGTCACATGACACTTTCTCAAGAAGAGTTTCGTCAGATTCGTAGGGATCGTGATGATACTCGGAGGAGACTTAGGAGGTTGGAGTCACTTGTTGAGAGGTGTTTGGGATTTCGCATTTAGTTTGGTAGTACCATGGTTATGTAGGACATTAGACTGATGGCTAGGTCTAGATGTTAGTAGTAGAAATGTTGTAAATCAAGTACCTCGCTATGGGATTGATTGTAACCAACTATGAAGCTTTTCTATGATATGAAAAGCTTATTTTGATTCTCTCGCGTGTTCGTCTTTATTGTTATTTACTTGTTCTAGCAAAACATGTTCTATTGTATTTTCATTTATAAATCTTATTTACCATTTATAGTGGTAATATCACATATCAAATCTCACCATGCGTGTATTATTTGATTCGGGTGCCAATCAAAGTTTTGTGTCGACTACTTTTAGTACCTTGCTTGATAAAATCCCCGAAACCTTAAACGTTAGTTATGCTGTCGAATTAGCCGATGAGAGAGTTTCTGAAACTAATACCGTACTTAGAGGCTGTATGTTAGGATTGTTAGGTCACCCATTCAATATTGACCTAATGCCAGTAGAACTTGGTAGTTTCGACGTCATCATTGGCATGGATTGGTTAGCAAACCATCATGCGGTGATCGTGTGTGATGAAAAGATTGTGCAGATTTCCTATGGAGATGAAGTCTTGATTGTCCAAGGTGATAGAAGTGGCAAAGGAAAGAAGTCGAAGTTGAGCATTATATCATGCACCAAAACTCATAAATATATTAAGAAACGTTGCCAAATTTTTCTGGCATAAGTTACAAAGAAGGAAACCGAAGACAAGTCGGAGGAGAAGCGACTTGAGGATGTGCCGACTGTACAGGACTTTCCGGAGGTCTTTCCAGAAGATTTTCCTGGATTAACACCAACACGACAAGTTGAATTTAAAATTGACTTGGTCCTAGGTGCTGCTCTTGTGGCACGAGCCCCGTATAGATTAGCACCGTCAAAACTGCAAGAATTGTCTACTCAACTGCAAGAACTTTCTGACAAAGGATTTATAAGACCTAGTTACTCACCCTGGGGAGCCCCGGTCTTGTTCGTCAAAAAGAAAGATGGATCTTTTCGGATGTGTATCGGCTACCGTGAACTAAACAAGCTGACTGTGAAGAATCGATATCCATTTCCGAGAATCAATGACTTATTCGATCAGTTGCAAGGATCAAGTGTTTACTTGAAGATCGACTTGAGGTCTGGTTATCACCAACTCAGAGTTCGTGATGTGGACATTCCAAAGACGGCGTTTAGGACTCGCTATGGCCACTACGACCAAGTAATGCCTTTTGGACTGACAAACGCACCGGCAGTATTCATGGACTTGATGAATCAGGTGTGCAAACCATATTTAGATAAACTCGTGATTGTTTTTATCGATGACATCTTGATCTACTCTAAGTGCGAGGAAGGGCATGCCGGACATCTTAAGTTAATTTTGAAGTTGCTTAAAAAGGAAGAATTGTATGCCAAGTTTTCAAAGTGTGAATTTTGGCTTTCAAAGGTACATTTTCTTGGTCATGTGATTGATAGTGAAGGCATTCATGTGGACCCAGCTAAGATTGAGTCAATCAAGGATTAGGCATCACCCAAGACTCTGACAAAAATTCGTCAATTTCTAGGTCTTACCGGTTATTACCGACGATTTATCAAAGGTTTATTGAAGATTGCCAAACCTATGACAAAGTTGACTTAGAAGAGCGTGAAGTTCGATTGGACCGAGAAGGCATAAACTACATTTCAACTATTAAAGCAGAAATTGTGTAGTGCACCAATTTTGGCTTTACCCGAAGGTAGTGAAAACTTCATGGTTTACTGTGATGCTTCTCACAAGGGGTTGGGCGCGGTTCTGATGCAAAGAGAGAAAGTCACGCATCACGCCAACTTAAGATTCACAAGAAGAATTACACTACACATGACTTAGAACTTAGAGTGGTGGTGTTTGCTCTCAAAATTTAGAGACATTATTTGTACGGTACGAAGTACGTTGTGTTCACTGATAATAAGAGCTTGCAACATATTCTTGATCAGAAAGAGTTAAACATGAGACAACATAGATGGCTAGAATTGTTGAGTGACTACGACTGTGAAATTCGTTATTATTTGAGAAAGGCAAACGTGATGGCAGATGCCTTGAGCCGAAAGGAACAGATTAAGCCACTACGATTCGAGCCTTGGTTATGACAATTGGTCTAAACCTTCCCGTGCAAATTTTAAACGCTCAAGTTGAGGCGAGAAAGGAAGAGAATTATGGAACCGAAGATTTAGGTGGTATGATTAAGAATCTGGAGTCCCGTGCCGATGGAACGTTGTGTTTAAAGAATAGAAGTTGGATACCCTATTTTGGTGACTTGAGAACTCTGATTATGCGCGAGTCGCATAAGTCAAAGTATTCGATTCATTCTGGATCGGACAAGATGTACCTAGACTTAAAGAAACTGTATTGGTGGCCAAATATGAAAGCTGAGATTGCCACCTACGTCAGTAAGTGTCTGACCTGTGCCAAAGTTAAGGCCGAATGCCAAAAACCATCTGGTTTGTTAGTTCAACCTGTGATCCCAGTATGGAAGTAGGAGAACATTACAATGGATTTCATTACTAAGTTGCCAAAGACGTCGATTGGTCATGATGCAATTTGGGTAATTATTGGCTGACTCACCAAGTCTGCTCATTTCTTACCAATGAAGGAAACCGACTCAATGGAAAAGTTGACGAGACAATACTTGAAGGAAGTAGTCTCAAGACATGGAGTGCTAGTTTTGATTATTTTTGATTGAGATAGTAAATTTACATCTCATTTCTAGCAATCGCTAAACAAAGCTCTAGGTACTCAATTAGATATGAGTACGGCTTATCATCTACAGACGGATGGTCAGAGTGAGAGAACCATCCAAACATTGGAGGACATGCTGCATGCTTGTGTAATTAATTTTAGGAAAGGTTGGGATAGACACTGTTGGGAAATATATTGTAAAAAGACTTAATACTGGTAGTATAACAGTTAAGTCTGGTACTATAAGTTAAGTCTGGCAGTACTAAGTTAAGTCTGGCAGTACTAAGTTAAGTCTGGCAGTACTATAGTTAGTACTGGTAGAGTGGCAGTACTATAGTTAGTACTGGTCGTATTTAGTTAAGCTTGTTTATGTAACTAAATAGAGGTAATAGTTATCTTAGAGATATTTTAGGAGATATCTTAGGAAAGGATATGCATTATCCTTTCACACGTTTTGTAAAGCCTTCTAGGGTTTCCTTTGTGTATAAAAGGAACCCTACGACATAGAGTTTTATAGAACATATAGAAGCATTGAAGCTTAATAGAAATCAATAGCAAAGTTAGTATTATATTCTTCTTAATACTTGTGTTAAGATTCCGCATTAACACTTGATATTCATAATCAGTGTCTCTCACATAGTTGATTTAGATTTATTCAAGTTAACTATTGTCTTACAAAGGCTATATAGAGCCAGAACACAAGGACCTACAAGTGGTATCAGAGCCAATAGAGGGACTCTGAGTAATAAGAATCACTAGAACCACAAACAAACACTCTTCTACAATTCTTTACAAAATGTCTCAACCTGCTAATGATGAGTTCTCACAACACATCAGTGATGATGAAGCATCAAACCATGAACAAGCATCAAACACTGGTGCTGCACCGAAACAACAACAACAGGTGATTCCTCAAACAACTGCTATTTCAAATATCAAACTCCCAATTCTAAAGAAGGAGGAGTATGATATATGGGCTATGGAGATGGAGCATTACCTTGAGTACCCATTGTCAATGATGTTTGGAAGGTAATTCAGATTGGAACTCCAATAGAAGAGTTTTCAACTGGGAAAGGTCGGTGTTTTTCGAATACTTCCACAGTAACTGCTGTAGGAATTCAAGGGTTGCAAAGGAAAAGAAAGGCTAGGAAATAGCTTGCTGATGGCCATTCACAAGGAGCTATGAGATGATCTTCATGGAGATGGGATGATGAAATGTGATCCTAGGAAGCCATCAGAAATTGGTGTGGTTGGTAATGCAAATTCAAAGAAAATATAGAAGGATGTTTTGCGAACAACAGTTTTGGAAGCTTTTACAATATCCAGTTCAGAAGGTTAGAAAAGGGATATGACAATTCCAACACTTACTTTCTCAGTTGGATGGCGTATGGTGATGAATAAGTAGTATCAATCTGAGGATGCAAATCATTTAGTTTTATCAGATCTTTGCCCCCAAGCATGGTCCAATTCTGGCAATGGATATGAGACTAAACCCAAAGATGATTTGACACTTTTTCTATTGATGATTTGTATCAATATCCTTCGGGTCTTTTGAGCTGGAAATCTAAGTGCATCAAAACATCTTCAAGTGCTCTCAAATGTTGCTATTTGTTTCACAAAGCATAAGCCGAAAACTAATACGTTTAGTATTGGTTTTACTGGTGCCTACTTACTTTGTACTCTTCTTCTTCTTCTAACCATATTCCTAAAAAGTAGTTCTTGTGGTTTTGCTGATGAAGTTTATTTACTCCCTCTCTTTGCCAAACATCAGAGGTTGGGATTGCTTAATGCAAGAACCTGGAACAATTTGACTGGTCATGGACTCTTGATAGAGATGGACATTAAATGGAGGATACAATGAAGGCTATTAGAATGAAGAACGTTCTATAAGACAACAGGAACGGAGAGTTCGTTGTTGATGGAAAAACACCTGTTGGTTTGACAAAAAGAAGGCTTGAATGCTTCCAATTGTCACAACAATGGTCTTCTTTGCTAGGGAATTGTACAGCAAAGGGGACACATATGGAAAGAAGAAGAGAGATTATTTTATCAAAATCAAGAAAGCTGGGGAAAGCAAGAGAGAATTAGATGGGCTTGCTGACAATGGATGCTGGTATTGTCAATTAGGGGAGACACATCACGGAAGTTGAAGTGACAAAATCATGCATCATGGCTATCAGCTCAAGCAGTTGAGGTTTTTTGTGTTCTAAAATTGCATATTCATCAATACCCTTTAAAACAATGTGTAATGATACAAAATGAATGTTAGTGATCAAGAAGCATAAATCCTTGCATATAGTCAAGCTTTAAGTAACTAGGAGCTTAACTTGTTATTTCTCAAAAACAACAACTTTCTCTAAATGAAAAACTTACATTTAAGGCAAATGAAATATATGAAAAGATGAAAAGCTTAAAAAATATTGGAGAATTGGAATGAAAGCTGTAAAAGATACAAGGACAATTGCAGTAACATTAGATTCTAGAAAAAGATTCTTTCAAGATTTTTGCGAGATTAATTAATTATGGAATGAGTTCAAGTTGTAAAATGGCTTAGGTATGAAATAAATATCAAAATGATGAGGGTTCTAAAGTTATGGAGGAAGATGAATTTTTCTGGTTTTTAATTGCTACAAAGAGGATCAGTTTGGAAAACCTTGGTACACTAGATTTATAAAAATAATGATTTTAAAGGTGTTCCATCTTCCACTTAAGTGGATGATTATACTTCTAATCCACAAAGAAGAAATATTGTGAGTCTTTGTTGTTTATGGTAATAAAAAGGACCCCATGAGCCTAAAACCCAGTGTAACAGATGTTAGATTCCATTGAATGTTCTACTGTCAATCTAATTGACAGGTGCATGATTATTGGAAAATTCCTCTGTACATTCTATTGATTTGAATCTGCTGATTTCTAAGAGCTCCTCAAGAGTGTATGTGTCTAACCTATTTACACAAATGAAAGGTTGTGTTACCCTAAAATCCAAAATCAAAAGAGGTTGAACCTAGTTGTGACTCTCACGTAAAAACTCCTAGGCAACCAATCAAAAATCAAAAGAAACCTAATGTTCACATAAAGAATTGGAATGAAAAGATGGAAAGAGAACTAGGGGAAGGTTACTCTTTTACAAAGAAGAAATGTTTTGTTTGTGGTAGCCTAAGTCATTTGATCATAGATTGCGACTATTATGAAAAGAAAATGGCAAAAGAGGATGAGTTTAAGAAACAAAGGGTTTTTAATACTGGTAATGGGGTGGCAAAACCAGTATGGACTAATGCAAACAGGGTTAATCATGCTAATCAATTTGTTCCTAGACCAGTACAACTTAAAACTGGTAGGCCAAACATTAATTCTGTTAGGACAAATATTAATACTGGTAGGACAAATATTAATTCTGTTAGGTCTAGAGTTAATACTGTTACTACTAATGTTAATACTGTTAGATCTAGACCGCCAGTACCTACCAGGACATCAAACAGTTTTAGTCCTAAAAGACCACAGGTGAATCAATTTAATCAGAGAAGGCATTTTTCTAAATCATATTCATCTGTAAGAAGACCCTTTGCAAAAACTACAGCACATTCTCATGCTGTAAAGGGAAATTGGGGATCTGCTGTTAAGACCTCAGCAGGTTATAATTGGAGGAACTCTAAACCAAACTCCAATTGTGACAGTGGACCAACTTTTATTAGAACTGTGAATGCTAAAAGTCCACAAGGCAGACCCAAGCCTGTAAAGGCCTGGGTCCTTAAGAGAAACTAATTTCTCTTCTTCATGTGCAGGATCATCCACTGAAGAACATGGTAGATAGAGGTATATTTGATAGTGGATGCTCAGGGCACATGACAGGTAACAAGGATCAACTGGAGGATTTTGAAGAATTCAATGGGGGATCTGTTACCTTTGGAGGTAGCAAAGGCTACATATCTGAAGGTTAGGTCATATCAATTATAAAAACCTAAACAAACTTGTGAAGGGAAACCTTGTAAGAGGTCTACCTTCCAAGGTTTTCATATAAGAGGGTGCTTTTATCTGATTCTGAAGAGGAAGAAACAGAGGCTCAGGGGAGGAAGTTTCATGATTTAGATCCTCTGGTTTCTTTGTTACAAGAGCTTGTTACTCCCTCAAAGACTCCCTCAAAAACTGTCAATGCTTCAGGGGAGGAACAAGTTAAAGACATAAGCCCTACAACTTTAGAAGCTGCTACAATCTTAACAAAAGTTAAAAAGATCAAGTCAGTTGATAAAGGAAAGAGATACAAGAGAAAGAAGGTTTCAAAAGAATCTGCTGGTACTGGTTTGGACTTCGAAGAGGTTAGGTCTGCTTTTGAAGAAGTTAATACTGGCAGCATTAAAGTTAGTACTGGTATTGAATCAATTAATGCTGGCAGTTTGGATGTTAATACTGCATGATCCAAGTTTACTACTGAAAGCATAAGATCTTTATTACCTTCTCCAGACAGAGGTAGAAGAGAAGGAAAGGCTCCTATGATAAAAGAAGAAGAGACTCAAGCTTCTAAAAGGACAAAAGAACAAATTCTTCAAGAAGAAGCAGGACTTGCTAAAGCCATCAGGTTAGATTCATTAGAAAAAGCTTTGGAAACGGAATAAGTGGCCAAATAAATACATTTGGATTCACTTCTAGCTCAAAGGATGGCTGAAGAGCAAGGATTAACTGAGGAACAAAAGAAAAGGAAGGCTCAAGTTCAGTTTGAAGCTCAATCTTATACTGAAGAAGATGGGACCACAATTAAGCAAAGCTGAAGCAATGCAGATTAAGGGAGAATGGAGCTTGGAAAGGAATCTCTTTCTTTGAAGATTAATGCAAAAAGGATGGTGGAAGGTTTGGTAAATCAAAGAAAAAACACTTTGCAGAGGAAAGACTAGAGGAAAAAGAATAAGTCCCATGACTCAAACACAGCTCAGGAATTATATGTCAAACTTTCTAAAGAATCAAGGGACATGGAAGTTGACTCAGTTGAAGAAGTTGAATTTTGAAGAAGTGAAAACATAATTTGAAAATTTGATTAAACAATTGGATACCTATGTCCATATGAACCTTGAAGCAACAAAGGAAAGTTTGAAGAGATTTGGTGAAGAGCTCCAAACTAAAACTGCCAGAAGCTAAATTTGCTTAGAGAAAGTACAACCAACAAGAGAAGGTTGAAGAAGACATAAAGATGATAGCCAACCAAGAAACTGGAAAGAGGAGAAAATAGATAGCAAGGAAAGGATTACATACAGATCTTGATAAGGATGATTATGAGGATTCAGATGAAGCTAGTGAAAAAGATGATTCTACTTCAAGAATTAAAATCCCTATTAATCATGTTCCTGTAGCTATAAAGTCACCCAGTATAGCAAGTTACAAGATCATTAAGTAAGGAATGAAAGGCGTATACCATATTGTTAGGGAGAATGGATCTAATAAGTATAACATAACTTTGGAGGCAATGCTGACTAGACATACAAGAGATGAGCATACAGAGGCTAATACAGGATTTGTAATGAGAAAACATGGTATTGAATAACCAGAGAATAACTTGAAAAAGTACTTTTGGGAATAACTTGATAGAACAGTTTGAAGAGCCCCATAGTACAGACTCAATTTGGAGTTTTGCCCAAGTCAACAAAGGTTAATTTGTTTGGAGATACTACAAGTGTTGCAGATTACACTGTTTGAACTTGGAGTTTGTGAGATAATATATATATATATATATATCATATAATATATAATATAGATAATATATAAACATATATATATACGTATATATATATGTATATTTATATATATATATATAAATATGAATGTAATAGAGAAAAGTATCGTTGTCTGTAAGTTGCAAAGGCAATGTTGGACAAGAAACTTCAAGAGAAAACCAGATAGATTGCTACAAACTTTAAAATGATAGGAGAAGCAAGCTGCATTAGGAAATAAAAAGTTGAGATTAGATCTCTAGAATGAATATGAGAGAACAACACTTGGGTGGAGGTGCTATGCAACTAACCAACAAATGGTTATCATCAACCATGTCCAACATAACATAAGACGCTAGTCTCAGGAAAAACGGTAACTCTTGGTAAAGACTTCTGCAATCTGTTAATGGTTGAACAAATTTACCAAAAATTGTAGTTTATCAACTCCCCATACAGTCATAAAGAGTTGGCTAGCCCACACGGTTATAGATTGTGTAAAGGCTGTGGAAAAACCAGAACAAGTCCATGAGATTATGCTTAAGGTAAAGACAAATTTGCAAATCCATATTAGATGGTTACACTTTTACAAAAAAGTGGATGGTACAATCTACTCACCAAGTGTCATGTACAAAGAGTTAATATGGGTCATCAAGCCACCATGGAATATACCTTTTCTATGTTTCAAAGGATTGAACTAGCCGGAGACAACGACACAGGTAAAGGCATATCAAATCCAGTTTATGGCTATAATTGTTTGCCAAAAAACCATATGTATCCAACTCACCAATGTTTCATGTATTGAGGATTGAAATGGGTTTTTTAGTCGATCATGGGACATGCACCTTTCTAGCCAAAGGAGCTGACACTAATAGAACATACTCCAGATAAAAGGCTAATTGTAAAGAGATACATCAAATCCATATAAAGTCCAAATGTTCACCTCTCACCAGAGTTTTACAAACACCTTTGAATGATGAGAATAGTCTGAAATTATATGATTTGATTGCTGATATGAAGGGTTGCTGAAAAGCTTTGAAGAATAGTTTCTGCAAAGATAAAAAAGAATTGATTTGAAGAATTAACAGCTCAAGAAAATTTGAAGAATTTTATTGACAACAATCCCTCAGGAAGCTCCAAATTGAAGACATTTGAAGAAACTTGAAGTTTACAAGTGAAGATCAAGTTAGGGGAGGATTGTTGGGAAATATATTGTAAAAAGACTTAATACTAGTAGTATAACAATTAAGTCTGGTAGTATAAGTTAAGTCTGGCAGTACTAAGTTGAATTCCTGGCATACTAAGTTTAGTCCTGTCAGTACTATAGTAGTACTGGTAGAGTGGCAGTACTATAGTTAGTACTGGTCATATTTAGTTAAGTCTGTTTATGTAACAGAATAGAGGTAATAGTTATCTTAGAGATATTTTAGGAGATATCTTAGGAAAGGATATGCATTATCCTTTCACACGTTTTGTAAAGCCTTCTAGGGTTTCCTTGGTGTATAAAAGGAACCATACGGCATAGAGTTTTATAGAACATATAGAAACATTGAAGCTTAATAGAAATCAATAGCAAAGTTAGTATTATATTCTTCTTAATACTTGTGTTAAGATTCCACATTAACACTTGATATTCATAGTCAATGTCTCTCACATAGTTGATTTGGATTTATTCAAGTTACTTTGTCCTTACAAAGGCTATATAGATCCAGAACACAAGGACCTGCAGACACCTACCTTTGAGTTTTCCTACAACAACAGTTACCATACGAGTATCAAAGCTGCAGTGTTTGAAGCATTGTACGGCCAAAAATGTCGATCGCTTGTCTGTTGGGCTGAAGTTGGGGATGCTCAGCTTACTGGCCCAGAGATTATTCATGAAACCACAGAAAATATCACAAAACAAGAAGCTATTTAAAGCGCACGTGATAACAAAAAGCTAACCCGATAGAACGTAGCAACTGAGAATTTCAAGCTGGAGATAATGTTATATTGAAAGTATCGCCATGGAAAGGGGTGATACGTTTCGGCAAACGGGAGAAGCTAAATCCTCGTTATATTGGACCTTTCAAATCCTTCTAAAGTGGGAATGGTTTGTAATATCGACATTGAACTTTCCCTGACAAACAAGTCAGTTCATAGTAACTTTCCACACAGTTTCCAATCTGAAGAAATGTTCTCGGACGAACCCCTAGCTATAAATTTCCCGTTGGATGAAATCCCAATTATGACAATCTAACTTATGAAAACCAGTCGAAATCATGGATCGAGAAGTTAAATGACTAAAGCAAAGTCGCATTCCAATTGTGAAACTCCGTTGGAACTCAAGACGAGGTCCTGAGTTTACTTGGGAGCGCGAAGACCAAATAAAGAAAAAGTATCCTCATCTTTTTGTTAACCCGTGCATCACTCAAAAGTTATGTCTTAAGCTTTGAGGACAAAGCTGGATGTGACACCCCGTAAATTTTAGGTCGATATTTTTACCGATTTCGTTCATTATTTTAACTTCTATAAGTTACGTGTTAATTTAACGTTAATCCGGGAAGTTGTCCCGCGTAAAAACTGAAAATCATTATCGGAAGCGTTTTGACGTCGGACTGAGCTAAATTTATGTGAATTATAATTAATAGAGTCATTTTATGTCATTTTGTCGTTTACGAATATTTACGTTTGCGATTTTTATATTTTTGGCGTGAGTTTACATTTTTAGCGTTTTTGATCAAACGGAACCCCGGAAACCTACCACCTTTGCGTGTAAACCCGAGTTATCGTTCGTAACACGTCGTAACCTCAAAAATTTCGTTCACCTCCCCCCTCCTAGAAATTTTGGACGCCTAAAACACAAAACAAAACAACCATAAGTCCTAAATTAATTCAAGAGCATCTTATTTGAATTTCTCATGCATGTGAAAGATAGTGACATATGAGAATGTCATTCTCATGCACAAGAACTTAAGGAAGATAAAAACATGTAATCATTTGGACACATGCACAGCCCTTTGACTTGAAATTTTAGACCAAGACTTATAACTTGAACCTTGACTAGTTAAATAGTTTGTTCCCCCCCCCCCTTGCCTAGTTTCGGCTAAACCTAATGACACACACTCTTGGTGTGGTTAAGTCTTATGTGGTCACATAAAACCCTAATAACCTAAGTGATTGGCCTATAAATACCTCACTATAACAACTTAAGGTTCACATATCATTTCATTACCTCATCAAAAATATCCCATCTCTCTTTATCCCTTTCCTTGCTCACGGCAACAAACACCCTCTTTAGGGTTTCCATTTCTTTAATTTCTTGCAAGATCCAAGCATACTAGGTTCATTTCTAAGGTTATCTAAGGTGGTTACAAGTATTGATTCATTGATTCAAGGGTTTATTTCAAGATCTAAAAATTAGGGTTTGGTTATTATTTGGGGTTTTTCAAGATCCAAGTCTTCCATCATCTTCTCTTATATTTCTTAAGCTTGTTCTTCATTTTGTAAGCTACTTTGAAAGTAATGCTTTCATTCCTACTTTCATTCAATATTTACTTATGTTCTTGCATAGATCTATAAAGTCCTATGGTGTTTGTGTTAATTTTTTAAAAAGAAATGAAATTAGTATGTTAAATAAGGAAACTTTTATAAATCTTTTATGCAAATATTGTGTTTAGGGTTTAAGCAAAGTGATTGGTGTGTTGAACGATTTATGGGGATGAGATTAGACAAGGTTAAGCATGGTTTTTGTTGTGGATTAGTTGTGAATGGAGATTATGATAGATTAGGCACTATTGTGAAGTTTGGTGTTATTTTTGGGATCATTTACAAAAAATAATGTTGCTGATCTGTTTTTAATATATGTTAGGCAAAGCGTTAAGGTTTTTAAAAATAGTAAATTTAGTGAATATTAGCAAGATAGACATGTAAGTTAAACGTTTAGGGTTCTCTAGTGTTGTTAGGGAAATATGGATTTAGCAAATATAGGGGATAGTATTAACGT
>BQNB010050463.1:3152-33569 GCA_026074375.1 Tanacetum coccineum | reverse complement strand
TCATAATACTAAAAGATGACTTAAGTTTTTAAAGATAATAAAAGTTGCATAGACTTTAGATAAAACACAGAATCCGTCTTCATTGACGTATGAGGAGCTAGGACACTTTAAATCGTAAATCCAACAACTCGTCGATACGCCACCCCGAAGAGGCCTCATTATGAAACTCCCTAGTAATATAGCACTTTGCTTAATACCACATATAGGTCTATATAGTTCAATCACCATCTAATTGTTTTGGTAAAATTGTGTTTAATAAGTAAAAACGTTTATAATTACCGTTTTAGTAAAACTGGCGTAACTTTCGCGTTTTAAGTCCGATTTTGACGTTTCTTATGCCCACGCTTTCGTATTAGGACGAGTTATCATAATTTGACATTTTCATATTTTTGACCCTCTGATGAACAGTACTTTTTACTGTTCACACCAGTTATAAAGTTATTTTTATAGTTTTAATTATCGTAAAACCCGTAAACGTCATATTTTATTCGTTATAGCTCCGTTTTTAGTGATTCTTTCGAGTACGTTCTCGTAATTGAAAGTTCTACTTATTTATGAGGTTTACAAAAATAATTATTTCTGTCATGAACAGTAACTTTTATAAAAATAGTTTTATAAAAGTATTAATTGTCGTAAACTCGCGAAATTCATAACTCGTTCGTTATTAATTGAAAAATTACGATTCTTATCATTTTGGAATCCTAAAAATATGTATAATTTGTTAAAAATGCCAAACTTGCTGTTTGAATAATTTTTATAAAAAGTTTTTATAAAAATTCTTTTACGACTCCGTTTATTAACGTATAACTTGTTTTTACCGTATCTTTTTCGTTATTAATCCGTTTTTCGAGTTTCTTATCTTTTTGGAATCGTCATGAGATGTAGTATTTTATAAAAATATAAAATGAAGGCTTTATTTTTCGAATTAAAACAGCAACTTTTGAATATTTTTAGAAAAATATGTTTAAAACTAGTTTTTATAACTTTTTAGTTTAACCACTTTGTTACTAGTCCATTATAACACTTATTATCACATGTCTTACATCCTTAGAGTCTCTAGTCCATGATTTATTCAACCACATAACACATGAATAGGTGTACAAAATTATAATCACAAGCAGAAATATATTTTACATGTTTAAAAGTAACCTAATGGTGATTTCACTACATAGAACTTATATACACATAAAATGATAAATGTAAAGACATAAAGGGTTTTAGATAACCTTAGAGTGATGTAATATGATAACCAACACAATCTAAACCCTTGTTTAGATTATAAACCCTAGCTTGCAAGATCTTGAAACCTTAAACCAAGTGAAACCCTAATTTAGCTTTCTTTGCTTCAACACTTGAAAATACTTATCCTAACCTTCAAAATACCTTAGGTTATCATAGGAAGGATGTAGTAATACTTGTATGGTCTTGGAAAATCAAGGTATGAATTATTTTAAAGGGGTGTTTGTTGCCGTGACATGAAGGAGAGAAAAGAGAGAAAATGGTTTGATTTTCTTAAGTGTTTTGAGAGTGTGTGGCTTAATACTTGTATGCACTTCTTCTTATAGCAACTAGGCTAGTCAAAGATCATTAAAATAGTCCAAGGAGGGGGGTTGAGTCGTTGGGACAAAGGGAGGGAATTAAGGGAAGTGTTTGGTCAATGTTTCTAGTCAAGACTAAGCATTAATGAGTCTTATGTAGTACAAGACTCAAATTAGTAGTTTGTGTGCTATGTGTTCCCTTAGGTGGGCAATATCCCACGAAATTTAGGAGGGGGAAAGGATTTGATACTTTATTTTAATTATCAAGTATTACTAGAAGTCATAAAAGATATATATTAAGTGTAAGGTATAAAACTTTATAAAGTATATTATCTAGTTGGGTTCTTTATGGATAAATTTAGCTAACATGGTGAACATAGGCAAAGTTTTATAAACTTTGAGCATTGGGAATAATAATGGGTATTTGTTGAAGCGTAGATTGATTTTGGTGGTTCCGGGTATGCCTAAATGTATTTTATTGCGAAACGTAAACGTTTTACGCAACCAATAAAAATAAAATATAAAAAGTTGATTATTACTTTTGTAAAAATAATATAATGATTACTTGACGTAAACTTTAATTCGTTGGGTGTCCGTTTACGCTAATTGTTGATTTATAGCTTACGCGATTTAACTTAACTATTAAAAATATAAGTAAACGCGTACGAGAAAAAAAAAATAATAATTAGTGATATAGATGACGTCGTAAAAGACCTGAAATTACGGAATGTTACACAAACGAAAGAAAATCAACAGGCGTACCACGACAAATGAACACATAAAAAAATATCAATACGAAAGACGGAAATCCTTATACCAATTATCGACTTTACTCGAAAGGCCAAATTAAATAATGTTTTTGTAAAAATCAATTTAAATTAAGAAAGTCAATTTAAGTATAAAATCATTTTAAATAATAATGAAATTTTCTTAAATGTAATCTTTGAAAAATTCATCCTTGTCATAAAAATCTAGAGATGGTTATCTAATGGTGTATCGTACCTTACCACTATGAATCACTTTAAACCTGTTTTTTATAATAAAATAAAATCTATTTACAAAGATCATTTTATACACAGTTTTCTCCAAACACCAACACAATACTTCTAAAGGGTTTTTATAATTAGACATCAATTATAAAATATGTTACTCAAACAAAGGACACCATAATACCAAAAGGGATCGTAAAACACCGTACAGATCCTAACACAATTCTATTGTTTGGAAACAAAAGAAAATACCAGAAACCATATACTCAAAATAAAATCAAACGAACTTGTACAAGAAAACTCATGCAAGACGGTACGTACCCAAAAGAAAACGTAAGGTCTTATCCAAAATAACGATCAACAGAGCAAACCTAAAAGCATCGATACCAACACGTCGCCAACGGGTTACGAAAACCAAGGGATATACAAGGAAGGGAGTAATGATCCACACTAATATATTAGGAATAATTAGTGCTTAAAAGAAACATTTGATACTCATACGAGTAATCAATGCAACGAAGGAACTAAAGGAACGCGCCTATATCCGAAAGAGCAGATCCGAACAAACAATCGAGCAACGAGCAACCACAATAATAATAACAATACTAGGTATCTGCAAATACTAGATAGAAGAGAAACTTACTATCTATACAACTCAATTTAACATATCATCTAATTAGGATAAGAGAATAATTCTCTACCCATACCACCATCCTTATCATGAATACATATATAAAAAAACATATTACACTACCACCATACAAACAAACACAAATAAATGCAATCATGGTCACAAGTCTACGTGTGTAATACCTTTATAATTATGTTGGCCACCATAATTATAAATGACTCCTTTCACACATGTACTTACATCCAAGATTACCCAATTCAATCATAATTTACATATAAGCACATATACCACATTGCACATCTTAAACCACTCCAACTTAACACATAAAGGATGCTCCATCAAATAACTACTTACTTATATCAAAATAAAATCGAAACGACATAAAGGAACGAAAGTCTCGCAACAATTCCCAAAATATGAAATATTCGAAAAAAATAATCAATAACAACATGACGAGGTAAAGGACGTGATAAACTTATGTTGGGCCTCTCTTGGGTTTGACTTTGCCTCCGCAAGAATCACCCGACTCCGCGGGTCCAACCCTATTACGCGTATCCGACAAACGATCAACTATCCTATCTCCTTCGGTTCCACAAGAGGCTCCTTATAAAACGCTTATGTACAGTTGGGAAAACGATTCCCTAACGAGACTTCTTACGGGTGGGAAAAAACACAACTAAAATACTAAGAAAATAATACATATCATATCAGATAATGGTTGGCAAAATAACTAAAATGACAACTTAGCAAAATACGAGATATATAAGATATGCAAAAATATAGGGGAAGCATAGCAGTTATAGCATCAAACACTTAAGCCCTAAATGCATCTACATAAAGGACCCCTAGGTTATAGTCTAGGCTCAACCACCTACTTCTCTATAAACTGAGGCTCTGATACCAATCTGTCACACCCTACCAAGGCAAAAACGCGAGGCGCGACGAGAAAGGGAATCATCACAACACATCGGCGTCTATATAGAGAAACTAAAACATGCAAAAAATACAAGGTATAGACACGCAGTGTCATGAAAATACCCAAACACATCAACAAAATCCAAAAGGCGTTTGACATTGAAATGAAGGCAGTTCATGCTAATGTCATGACATGCAAACATTCATACATCCTAACAAAGCAAAACAATTAACATTAATCATCTAAAACAAATAACGAAATCTAGATAACTAAACTTCGCCAGCTGCCTACGGTCTATCTAGCCACTTTTCTTAACTTTAATCTCATCGCTGGAATACCTAAAATGTTGCTTTATACGTCTACATAATGGTTGGTGAGAACATAGGTTTTCAGATCTCACTGATTCAATCCATCCATAAATCAATTTATCCAATTACTGTGATTATAAAAACAATACTTTTGCATGACAATTATGCTAACTAACATACAAGCTAACATGCAATTCAATCCAATCAATCATTCAAACACCAAGCAGACGACCTCAATCGCTCTTGGATCATACCAAATCTCTTTCCCTCTGGCTTAGGTCATGGATACCCGCAACTAGTCCTCCTGACTAGGCAACAATTCCTTCTACTAAACAAGCCATAGATACCCGCAAGTAACCCTCCGATATAGTCCACACATCGTTATACCCCAACAAATATCATGTTGTAGCACCAATAAGATATCAGTCACCATTAATAGTCCATGCATTTCACTAAACACATAATCACAGCAATTTAAAACTTATTTCAACACTTGCATCATTTCCATCCCAAGTTTAAAACGCAATAAAAAGTAGGACTATGTAACTCACCTAAATGCTCAAAACGCAGCTTCCAATTCCTATCACGCAACTATACAAATAAATAAACACGGTTACACGCGACCAAGCTAAAAGCTCTAGTCCATGTAACACACATATGATGGATGTCTAAGGGTTTGATTAACCATCATGGGTCACCCCGACACCATTCCCAACCTTAACCACCTCATTAACACATTAACACTAGTTAACTACAATTTATTCAGAAATGCAGAATTTTAGTGTATCTTTCCTAACCTAAAAACCTTACTTGCTGACCTCCATAATTTATACCAAAAATAATCTAAGTTCATTTATAAGTTTACTAACTTCCGTATGATTCTTAAATGCTCATTACATGTGAAACTATCCCAAATAAAATCCAACTTCAAAACTGTCCCAATTCGGATCTGATTGCACACTAAAATGTATGGCCCTATTTACCATACTTAGACACACCTTCTAGGGTTTCTTTATATGCATATTGAACCTAATCACTATAGACTGACTATCCTTAATTCCACTTTTAAGTTAGGGTTTTACCCTCCTAAACATGACCTAATTCTGACCCGTATTTACTGTTTTGACCAATTTTTTTGTAACTAACATTTAACCAACTTTCAGAACTTAAAATCATTCGAGGCCAGAATTTTTGAAAAATAGACTCTTTGAACTACAATTTAGGCTCTTGAATCATATTAAAACACATTTCTAACATCTAGATATCATCAGTTTAACACAGACCTAATTCTGCAAAACCCTAAATCAAGATCTAATGCAAACCCTAACATGCAACATGCATGATCATAACCCTAAACTAACACTAATCATTATTCCATAATTAAAGCTTATATATAATATGTATTTTATGTAAACCCTAGATCCATCATAAGTCTGTTACATGACTGCATAATTCTAACTAAGTTAAGCATACTTACCTCTTGATTTCTTGATCCAAACACCGATTCTTGGTTACTTCTTGATCAAGATTATTGGTTCCTTGTTCTTAGGGAGGTAGAAGTCGACATCTAAGGTTTTGGGGCTGAATGAGTCATGGTTTTTGATATATAGGCTAAGGGATAACCTATCTAATCAACTAGCATCCTAATCTTACTAAAGCTCCTCTAGATAAGGCCAAAAATCCTTTTTCTTTTTTTTCTTGGGCCGATTTATATATACATACATATCTTTATTTATTTATTTTTTAAAATTATTATTTACATTACCTTAAATTTACACAAAAATCTACGCTAATTTGGATAAACCTTTTTACATAAACGCAACTTACTAAACTTTCCAAAAATATAACTTTTTATTTCACATTTCACTTTCAATTTTTAGAAAGTCCACTATAAATATCGAAATTTCACTCACTTCACTTATTTCCAACATGATACATTTTCCATAAACGCTTAACACAAAATCATCCAACTATTGACGTAGCATTGCATGCAATACGCCATTTCTTTCCATTATCACTATACGTGAAGAAATGGAATACTCATCACCAAACACAAATGCACTCAAAATGAGATTATCATACACCTCAAAATGATATCATGCACCTATTCAAACCTTTTAGCACACATATATAACACATAACACACAAGAAATCACACAAGATTAACTTTAAGCTATTTCTAAAGGTATCACTAACCTGATTAAATCACGGATGTCACAGGGCGTCCCCCGTAATTATAAGGGGCGGGCCCTTTAATTTTAAGGGGACCGGCACCCTAATTAAGGGGACCGCCCAGACAAAAATCCAGCTCAGCTGGCCTATAAATACTGAACTATTCCTCACTGTTTTTCTCACCTTTTGCACACACTTTCTTTCTGTTCTAAATCAGTTTATACTCTCCTTTCATTCCTTTGATCATTTAATGACCATGTATGTATATCATTTTAAGTATTAGAATCCAATACTTATGGGGTGTGGGGGGTCCGATTGGTACAAGCAAAGGGGGGAAGGAAGGGGACCAAAATGATCTACAAATAGGAGTGAAGGAGAGGACTAGTCCTTTGCTAGCTTAAGGAATATGTTCCTTGATTCAAAATTCAAAATGAGCTTCCTAAGTGTGTATGGTTTATGGTATTCGGTTGCAAGCATAAGCCAAAGGGGGACCAATTTTCTCTCTAACATTCTAGGGATATAATGCTATAGTGGATTTAATTTAAGGGTTCCATGCACAAGTATAAGTTACTAACTATATCCAGAACACACAAATAACGAAAATGAATAGCGACTTCACGTAAATTTCTAAAATGTTAAATATCAATTAAAAACGTAAAAACATGTATACTGATGAAAGACTATGAGGTTTGGATGCACGGATCACTTCCGGTAATAATTCTCAGTAAATAACATATCAACTTCCCGGTTAAACGTAAAAATTAAACGAAACATTAAAAATTCAAATTACCAAACGGAAATGGCTAAAATATTGATCAGAAATTTACGGGGTGTCACATCCTTTCCCCGTTAAAAGAGATTTGTCCTCATAGCTTAAGACGTAGCATTCGACGAAGGTTCAGGATTAGCAAAAAGGTGCGGGTAGTTTTTATGCATTTGGTCTTCACGTTCCCACGTAAACTTAGGACCTCTCCTAGAGTTCCAACATACCTTGACGATCAGATTACAGATCTGCTTCAGACACTTGACCTCACGCTCCATGATCTCGACAAGTTCTTCAATGAAGTGGAGTTGGTCTAGCAAAGGTGGGACTTTACTCCAATTGAAGTTCTTGAGCCTAGGTATTGTTCGTGGCATCCTATATGTGTATGTGTCGAAGATCTTAGTAAATGAGACCAAACCTTTAGCGACGTCATATTTGAGCTTAGTGATTTTTCTAAAGGGTCTGCCCATTAAGACATCGGTCATGTCGCTCATGACAAATTCTCCTATGTCTTCTAACACAACAAAGTCCGTGATAAAGGTGAAGCATCCTACAAATATGTAGACATCCCTAACGATGGCAACTAGGTTCATTCCAGTCCCCTCTAGTCTATCTACCATTATTGTATTATAGGCTTTTCGCGAGATAATGTTCATTGGTAGAAAAGGGTTAAGATAAGCAGTGAATTTTCTAAATCCTATCATACATTAAAATGCATGGTCATCTTTGTCAAGACTATTAATACTCTTTTATGTCGTAGTGTTCCTGCGTTTTCATGTTCACTCAACTCATTAAGAAATTCCTCATTATCTGAGTCATCATCAGATTGAGGGAAGGGAGAGACAAGAGGTGTTTCTACCAATCCATCATCGGACTCAGAGTCATCGATATTTGTCTCATTAGGTTGGTTGGTGAAGCGATTGAGGAATTGTTCAATACTCTTCAAGCGAGAGTCAATAAAGTCTAAGATTTTCTATAGTCCTTGGAGCTCTTGGGTGAATCGTGCGCGCAGCGCAGCTGGTAGGACGGGTCGAGTGGGTGGTGGATTCGCGTTCTCCATGATGAAGAATGGAATAGTCAATGAAAATTACAAACAAACACACAAAGAAAAGATAGACTACAAGAAAGCTAATGTGTGGGAATTAAATTCTTACTTGAAAGGATTCGAGCAAGTAGAACTAAGCTAAACTATGATCAAAACCTAACTATTCCCCAGGCGGCGCCGCTAAAAACTTGATGTGCGGTTGTCGTAGGACTTCTACACGAGAATTTTTACAAATCCCTAGGCAGTGCATATCGTTGTATGTAGTATGGGGGCCATAGACTCAGGGTTGCTTAGCGTTCACTTCGAGGTAAATTTTGGAAGGCTTAGATCATGGTCTACTGGCATTTTGAAGGGTTTAAGAAGGAAGATTCATAGATTGTATTTTTATGTTTTAATGGAAAGCAAGTAAAATTAGCATGATTGAGCAGAGTGGTTGGGTTTTAAGCTAATTAAACTAAATATATAATTTCTTAAACTAAAGGTAACCGATAACATTTAGATATAATTTTGTGTCTATTTAGTCGTATTTCTCTCTAGAACGGATTCTCCTAATGTTTCTTGCATTGTCCACACTTGTGATGATCTGTGTAGGTATTTGTACTTTAATGTGAGGGGCATATCAACAAGTAATTTTAGTATTGAAGACGATTACAAGGCCCTCCAAGATTCATATTGTATGCATGAGAAATTACATAAATGGGGATCGGAGTTTTAGGGGGCAAGGTTTTAGTATGAAGACTGTTACCTGTATGGTTCCTTTCTTACACAATCACTGTTGCCCTAGTTGTTGCTACAGCAATTAGAAAGAATAAAAAGCTGGTTTTCTAAAGCCTAACGTGAACATCCATCACAAGAAGCAAAAATATTAAGGTCTGCATTCTAGGTTTCATACAATCATAAATAAACACAATAACAAAGTTTAGCTAGCATGTTAAGATAAAGCAAGAAAACAATTAATCACAGCAACACATAGAATATTGAATGATAATGTAAATCTTAGCTTGATTTAATCATGAATTGGAAGAGTTACAATAGGGTTTTTAAGCCCTAAAATCGTCTTCTATGGCTGCTAAACGAATTAGGGTTCGTACCCTCGTTTTAGTCATGACGCCATCGTGAAAGAGTATCTTCTAGATCCGTGTTGAGTCGGTGCGGGCTGACACTGTCTGAAAAGTTGTGACACCGTTACTAGATGAATGCGACGGCGTCGTGTAAGATATGCGAAGCCGTCTCCAGGGTATGTGAACACAAATCTTTAAGAGTCTTGTTGTTGGTTCGTAATCTCGTCTGTTTCTTCTCTAAATGAGCCCAAGTCATGTATAATTCGCCCAAATGTCATCCTAATGAGAAATACCTGAAAAGGAACAATTAAGTACCTATTTTGGGCATAAATACATAATATTGGGGGTTAAATGGCCCTGAAAAAGTGTATAAAATGACACCTCATCATTAATACTGCTAAGCATAACTTACTACTGTTGGGTTACTACTGCTAGGTCAGTTAATGCTGTTAGGCTTAACTTAGTACCGCTAGTTCAAATTAATGCTGTTGAGGGTGATTTCATAAATAATTTGATTGAGAGTTTCATTCAATCACTTACTCCATTTCAATCTGTTTTATACCCTCAATCATAAACCCAACTCAATTTCATTGCTAATCATCAAAACCCAACATCAATGGCTACCTAATGTTTTCTGTTCACCACCAACATGGTGCATCTTAGATAAACCTAAGAAGTGATGGGTTTGAGCGCAAATTATTGGATTTTAAATGCTAACCCTATCAAATATGAGAGTTTTAACGTTAATCCCACGATCTTTACTTCATTTATTGGTGCGCATTTCTGGGGCAACTTGCCAAGGCTAAACGGTTATCTAGGGAATGTCAGATACAAGCCCTAGTGGATAAGAAAAGGGTGTCTTACTGAATGACGAGTGTAGAAAGTGTCTTTAGTTAGAAGGATACTGAAGGTACTGACATGTCTGCCAACTGATGCGACAATTTTTGAACTCTGCTGACACTCTTGGGGTATGCGAATATTCTTACATAGAACGTTACATTCTATAAAGCTTTACTTTTCACCTCAAATGGAAATTTTTCTTTATCCAACTATTCTGCTATGCTTTAGTGTTAAGGAATTCTGCTTGGAACGAATTTAATAGCACTATGGCCTCTGCTATCATCTGTCTTGCCACAAACCATAAATTTAACTTTTCTAAGTACATTTTTGACAGTATGGTAAAGAACTTAGAGGGTGGGGTTAAGTTCCTAATGTATCCAAGGTTTGTACAAGTATTCTTGAATAAATAAGTTGAAGGAATGTCTAAACATAAAGGGATTTATGTTACACCTTCTTACACTGAAAAGGTTTTTGCTAACATGAAAAGGCTAGGAAAAGACTTTTTTGGTAGGGTCACACCTCTATTTGCAATTATGATGGTTTAAGCTCCAAAAGAAGTGGGTGAAAGGTCAGCTACTCCTACTGATCCCCATCACACACCCACTCTTACTCAACCATCTACCTCAAAACCTCAGAAGAAACAATCTAGAAGGAAACAGAGGAATGACACTAAGGTTCCTCAACCTAGTGATTCTATAGAGCCTATAGCAGCTGAGGCTCCCAATGAGGACAATGTAACTACAACTTCCAATGATCCACTGCTTAGTGGTAAGGATAGACTGAAACTCAATGAATTGATGTATTTATGTACCAACTTGGAACAAAAGGTTCTTGATTTAGAGATGGCCAAAACTGCTCAAGATAGTGAAATTGTTAGTCTAAAGAAGAGGGTCAAGAAGCTAGAAAGGAGAAATAAGTCAAGAACTCTAGGACTCAAAAGATTAAGGAAGGTTGGTAGAACTGCAAGAATAGAGTTCTCTGATGAAGCTAGTTTGGGTACTCAGGAGGATGCATCCAAACAGGGGAGGAAGATTGCTAACATTGATAGAGATGCAGAGATTACGTTGGTTGATGAGACTCAGGAGAGGAATGATGAAGAGTATGTTTGATACAAGTGTTTTAGATAAGCAGGAAGGTTGAGTTTTGAAAAGGTAGTTAGTACTGCTTAAGTTACTACTGCCAGTGCTACAACAACAATGTTGATGTGTTTACTCTGGCTTAGTTCTTAATAGTAGAGATCAAAGCAGCTTTATCCCAAGGCTGTGTTACAACTGTTGCACAACAACTACAACTACTCTTACAAGAACCAAGGCTAGAGGGTTGTAGTTCAAGAGCCATTGTGTGAATTTACAAACAACAACATCCTCTTCACAACCATCACAACTTCCACAAGCTAAAGACAAAGGCAAGAAATAATGGTAGAGCCTGAAAAAACTTTAAAGCGACAGATTAGATTAGATATGATCAAGAGGTTGCTCTAAATCTTCAAGCTCAATTACAAGCTGAATTGGGAATAGAAGATGAGGATTTCAAGACAAAAAGAAGAGGGAACTACATAGCTTTAATTGAATCTTAGAATAATGTGCAAGAAATGATTGAGGCTAATAGGTTATTGGCTAAAAGGATTTGCGAAGCAATAGAGCAAGAAGAATAACAGATGGAAGAGAAGGCAAGATTATTTATAGACCTCTTGGAGAAGAGAAAAGAAAACACTTATTTACAGCGTTTTAAAAGCTCAAGATAAGAGGAAAAAAATAACTACTATAGCACAAAAAGAAAAGAACAATGTCAGCTTTTGAAACACATGGCTAGATACAAGCAAAGTCAAATTGAAGGAACAAGTCATTTGCAGAAAATTTAGAAGTTATTTGCTTAAAAGCCATGGACAAGGGAAAAGAATGTTTGTTGATATGGATACTAAAATGAAAGAGAGCTCAAAGAAAGCTAAAGCAGAGATGGCACAAGAAAGCAGTTCTAAAAGAGCAGGCACAGAGCTTGAACAAGAAGTAGCAAAGAAGCAGAAGATAGATGAGAATGTAGAAGCTAAAGTAGATGATGAAGCTGAGAAGAAAAAGCATATAGAGATTGTTCTTGATAAAGAAGAAGTAGCAGTTGATGCTATACCATTAGCCACTAAGCCTCTAATCATTGTTGATTGGAAAATCATCAAAGAAGGAAAGATTGGATACTTTCAAATCATAAGAGCTGATAGAAGTTCAAAGAGGTATTCATCAATGATTCAGATGCTTCAGAATATTGATAGAGAAGACTTAGAAACCCTCTAAAAGTTGGTTAAAGCTAAACATGGGAATACAAGGCCAGAAGAGGTATATGAAAGAGTGTTATGGGGAGATCTGAAAGTGGTGTTTAAACCTGATGTAAAAAGTGAAGTATGGAGGAATCTACAAGGACACAAAGTGACAGTTTGGAAGCTATTTTCTTCATCTGGAGTACACTTTGTGAGGTTTCAAAATTTGCATATATCTTTATGTTGGTAGAAAAGGGATATCCACTTACACCTGCAACAATCACAGAAATGCTCAACAAGAAGCTTCAAACTGACCATTGGAATAAAATGTGCTATCAACTTCTTAAGCTCATGACAAAATAACTCAAGAATCCTAGAAATGTTTGAATGCATCCTCCTAGTAAAGATAAAGCTTTTAATCAAGAAACTTGAAGATTCAGAAGATGAACATCAAGTTTAGGGGAGGATTGTTGGGATTAAAAGACTTTTTGAAGCTATTTGGAAGTTACTGCTGCTAAGGTTAGAGTTACTGCTGCTAAGCATAACTTAGTACTGCTAGTATATGTTAGTACTTCTTGAGTAAATTCACAACTGTAGCATAAGTCTGTACTGCTAGTGTTAACTTAGTGTTGTGATGAAGAAGGAGAAAATATTTCTAAGTAGTTACTATGCTTGACACAGTTAATGTTTGCTGGTTACTACTGTGAAAGATTACAAATGTAGAAGAGTTTTACTGTCAGAAGGATAAAGGCAAAGAGAAAAGAATAAAGATGAAGATTGTTTATCAAGGATTACGTACAGGATAAGTATAAGGATATTTTTGTAAAAGTTCATTAAGTTATTTGTTTAGAAGATCATGATAACTTGGGAAAATATTGTAAGCCTGTTAGGACTCTTTGGTGTATAAAAGGAGGTCCTAGGGTATAGAGTTCTATGTATAAAAATCGTATCAAATCATATCAAAGTTCATAGTGTTTTTCATAGCTTCAAGGTTTTGTATTCCCTAACACTAATAAGAGTGTTTGTTTTATATTGAGGCTGAATGTTTAGTAAACTGTTTGTTATTGATCTTGTTTATTACTATTTCATTGAAATTCTTCTTAGTATCATTGACTAGAAAATTTCCTGACATAGTCTTTGATATTACAATCAAAGTTTATACTATAGTTGTGTTGATTTATCTTGATATAACTTTCAATTATACAAACTAAGAGGAATTAAAGACCTAATTCTATTGGATTAACAAATAAGTAGAAACAAAACCTAGACCTACACTCAATAAGCTTTTTTGACTAAACTATAGCAGGATTCAATTAGTGAAAAGCAGTTTAAAAGCATAAGACAGTTAACTCCATTAGGCTTTTTAAAGGATTTTGACCAAATTTGCAGCTTAGAATTAGGACTAATGAGCACTTGAAATAAACTGAAAACTAAAAACAGATTAAGGGCTAGACTCAATTACCATTTTAAAGCTAGAATTAAGCAAATTAGTTTAGGAAATAAGCTAGAAAAGTATTATGAAAATGACAGTTTACTCTACATGTTTTTGGACTTTTTGTGATAAATTGACTACTTTGCAGGCTTGAATTTTAGACTCAAAACTAGTTTGTCACCCTAAGTAACTTTAAAACATATTTGAAATCATACTACAATAAGCTAAATATAATAAAAATTAACCAAAGTTCAGCTAGAATCTAACCACTAATGATCTGCAATTTCAAACTCTTAAGAATAAATCAACAAACTTAGGAATACTTGACTGATTTTGATCTAAAGTTCTCAAAAGGCTATTCCAAGGTATACTACTCAAAACAGATTTATGATAATGCTAATGAAACCAATTTCTAGCACAAAAACCACACCTCAAGTAGGATTTTAAGAAATTTAACAAATTAGCTATTTGAAAAGCCATTGATCTTGCAGACTTGAATTTTTGATAAAACAAACTTCAAAACTTAACAAATCTTATTCTGAGCTTATGGAAACTTATTTTTAGACTTAATAAGAGCTTTTAAAAACCATTTTGATCCCTAAAAGCAAGCTGAAAACTACGTTATAACACTACAACAGCTTATCCCAAACACCCCTTAAAAACTAGAGATTCCATTTAAAAGATAAAACCAAAACCTTAATAACCCTCAAACTTATGAAGACATATTAAGTTTATATGAATAAACAAATAAGAAAATCCTAGAGAAATTATGTACTGGATTATAAGCAAGACTATTAGCATTTTTGACTTCTAAAATGAGCAGATTTTTTATAAACCTCTAAATTAAACTAAATTGTAATGATGTAGACTAGATATTTACAGATATAATAAGCTAACTTTAGACAGAATAGCACAATTTCAACAATAATAAGCATAATTAAGCAGTTTAATAGCTTCTAAGGAATTAAGCTAAAAAGTAAAAGTGGAACATACCTTGTCCTTTGCTCAAAACAAGGACTTATAAATGCTCTAAGAGCTCAATCTACAAGCTCCAGCTTATTTACATAAGCTGGTAAAGACCTATAAGCCCTTCCATTTCTGGCTTATCATCCATACTAAGCTTTTGATGACTTTTGAGGTGATTTAAGTGACAAAGCTTATTCAGTTAAGCTATAAGCAAGCTTAACTGAATGAGTATTAGCTTATTAAGGTATAAGAGTTATTTTGCTTATTTAAGATAAAATCCACAACCATTGTAAACAAATCGGCAGATAAAGTAAAAACTAAAATTCAAAACACAATTAAAAGAGAAAACTAAATTTTATTAATTGAAAAAGAGTCTAACAATGTTTTAAAAACAAAAATACAATAAGAAAATACATAGGCATAAAATTTAAGACTAAAAACTACTATAAAACTAGATAAGCTACTCCTGTGTGACTACCCTCTATTTTAGTTGGTTGAGAGACGTTTCTAGAAAAGGATATTGGAATTAAATATCTACACACTCTACTCTGCCATGCCAATACTTAACTACTGCTCAGTATAACTAACAGTATCTAACTAGTTAGTACTGCCAGAAGACAGTTAGTACTGCTAGTACTAAACTTAATACTGCTGGAGGATTTTGTACTGCTGCATGAAGATTACAACTGTTGAAGAGATAAAAGCATGTTTTGTGATATGTATGACTGATTTCATGTATGATCCTTATAAATAGAGATTTGATTGATTATCTTATGAAGTTTAGAAGATTTGTAAGTTATTGTAAGGACTCCTTGGTGTATAAAAGGAGATCCTAGGTTATGGTTGTAAAGACATCACGATAGACACATTCATAGCTTCAAGGTTGTAAACCCTAGTACTAGACAGAGTACTTATGTTATTCATCATAATAATATTGAAGCTTTTTGGTTATATTCATTGTTCATTCATTCTACTGCATCACAGTTTACTATTACATTGATATTCTTCTAAGTACTAAAGAGTATATTCTACATACTCTTAGTATCAACAAAGTGTCTAGCATAGTTGTCTTGAATCTATTCAATACAACTAACCCTTCTACAAGGTTTGCAAGATCTAGTTGGGATCAATACAAGGTATCAAAGCCTTGTGTTCTGAAACTTTGATCTAGAAGTTATGGAATTTGAATATGTACAGCGTAATACTACTGCTAAGCTACCTATACTCAAACTAGGTAAGTATGAGATGTGGGTGATAAGAATCAAGCAATACTTCCAGGTACAAGGCTATGCTCTATGGGAGGTCATAGAGAATGGTAACTCATGGGTATCTGTACCACAAACAGCCTAAGAGAATGGTACTTCTGTTACAAAGATGTCAGTACTGAAACTGTGAGAAAAGACCAACAAGAAGATGACTGCGAAGGCTAGAAGCTTGTGTTATCATGGATCTTCCAATGAACCATCAAACTTACTTTCAGTTAATACATGGATTGCTTAAAACATATGTTAGCCGCTATCAAAACCGATTTGGAGGTATGAAGCACTAATGAAACCACAAAAGGCATGTTGAAGCAACAATATAAAAATTTTAGTGCATCTAGCACAGAGTCTCTTGACTCTATCTTTAACAGGCTCCAAAAGATTGTTAGTAGGCTTGTAATTTTAGGTGTGGTCATCACTCAAGAAGACTTAAATTCAAAATTTCTGAGAAGCTTGCCTCCTAAGTGGAATAATCATGTTTGTAGTCTGGATGAATAAGGCCTGATATTAAGAACAATGAGCATGGGGATGATTTTGTTAACAAATAACTTCAAAATTGTTGGACAAAATGTAAAGAAATTTGTTGGTGCAAGTAGTGGTGCATCAAAAATTTAGCCTTTATGACTGCTCCAAGCACTAGCAGTACTAATGATGTTCATACTGCTAATCCTGCATATGAAGTTAGTACTGTTAACTCTAATATTAACACTGTTTGTCCTCAAGTTAGTACTGCTAACTTCAGTGATAATGCTGTGTATGCTTTCATGGTTGAGAATCCTAATGGATCTAATCTCCTACAACAGGACTTAGAACAAATTCAAGAAGATGATCTGAAAGCAATGGATTTAAAGTGGCAACTCTCTCTGCTGAGTATGAGGGCAAAAAGATACTATCAGAGATCAGGAAATTAAAATTTTCATTTAACTGCAATATGATATGATGGTATGATAAATCCAGGTAGTGTGTTTCAACCTGTCATATAGATGGGACACTTTGCAGGGAATGTAGAGCGCCCAAGGAATAAAGAGGTTCAAGTTTAATGTATCAAGACGACACTAGGAAGCAAGGAAATAATAAGAGACAATCTTCAAAGGCAATGTTGGTATAGATGGTGTAGGTTTTGCATGAGCTAGAGTGATATTGGTCAGAAGAACAGGTTCAGACAAACTGGCTCTAATGGCGTTTTCAAACTCTAGGTATACAATGATATACTTGCTCTAAACTTGTTGAAAAACTATGAAATCTCTTATGAAAAATAGTGTGATGATTTAATTGTAAGCTTAAATCAAACTATTTACGCAGTTCTTATAAAAGAGGTTTAGCAACTGTAGAAGAACAACTTATCACATATAGAAAGAATGAGGTTCTTTTTAGTGAAGAAGTTGCAGTTCTTAAAAGGGAAGTAGCTTGCAAAGACTATGAAATAAATGTGCTTAAAAGTGAGTTTGAAAAAGTTAAGCAAGAAAAAGAGGGCATTAAATTTAAAATTGAGAAATTTGATAATGCCTAAGTGCTAGACAGTTGTTAGGAGTCAGATAACTAAAAAAAATAAAAAGGGTTTGGGGTATAATGTTGTTCCTCCACCCCATCCTTTAATCTATAATCGACCTAAAAAGCTTGATTTGTCTTATTCTGGTCTTGATGAATTCAAAGACCCTGAATTCAAAAGTTATGGTTCTGAGGATAGTAAGCAAGAGTCTAACATTGTTTGTGATAAAAAATCAGATGATTCTAAGGAAAATTCTGATGACTCTTTGGTAAAAGAACAAGTATCAGAAGACGCAAGTAGTTTTGTTGAGTCTTTACTTAATGTTGATAAAGAAACTATTTTTCTTGTTGATAAAAAGATAGAGTTTAGTAAATCTAAAAATCATGAAAAACCAGTTAAAAGTCAGTTAGGTATGATGAGATGTATAGATCACAAAGTCCTAGGGGGAATCAAATAAATTGGAATAATATTAAATCCCAACAGCTAGGTAATGATTTTGTGATGTATAATAAAGCATGTTTTGTTTGTGGGAGTTTCGATCATATTCAAGCTCGTTGTAAATACCATCAAAGGGAGAGGATGGTATATGGGAATAATTATAACAGAGTGAACTACAACTATACTGTAACACCCTCAAATCTGAGTATGCAGCGGAATGTTGAATATCCGAGGCGTTACATTATTGGATCAATAGCACAAGATCTGAGAACGACTACTAAACGTGTCGTTTGAAAAAGATACATTGGATTAACAAAATACTTGTTTGTTACATAAGCTCATGGCTTCAAATAGTTCAACATTAATAGATAAAGATTCCGGTTTATAACAATTGTCCCCAAAGTGTAATAAGACCCTAAATCTTAAGTGTTGACTCTTATTTATGACTCCCAATTGCATCATCGACACCTCGTGACTTATTGACCTGAAAAACATGCTGAAAACGTCAACATTAAAGTGGTGAATTCATAGGTTTATGTATATCAGTTGTAGGACCGAAGACTTCCAAGTGCATGATTAAAGCAACAAATGCAAACATCATAAACAGGTTAATTTCTTTCCCTAAGTCATGACACCGAAGATAGACCATGTATGAATGACAATAAAATTTGGCCAACAGGTGTCGTGAATGATGTGCTAACCCGCAACATCCCAGATTCGACATGGTATGGTACGTTTCCTAGTGATAGCTAGTCACCGAACGGGGATCGTCAATCCCTAACTAGATCTATCATAACATTCGCGTGCGGAATAGTTTCTTTGGTTTTTTATAAACGATCTGATCTTATTAGGTCGTATTGATACGCTGCCTCGTTTTCTTCCACCGCCGCAAGCATGTCATTTTGACCACTGATCAGCATAATTGTCGCGACTCAATTAACCATAGCTTGTCACTCCCCCCACCCCTCCCATTAACCATATAGAACCACAAACACACACCCCCCCAAGTCCGATCCATGGACATAATAGGGCGGACCGCCCCCCCCCCACCCACCCTTATGGCAACTTGTCACAACAGTAAATCATTGGCATTAAAATTGTCATCTTCGCGTTACAGTTTGTAATAAAACAATAAAGCAACTCGGCCATATCCACCACAAGGATGTAAATCAATTTAAATAATTGTAACAGCATGGGGCCTATGAATCACCTTAGCGGTGTTCTTGATGGGATAACATGTATCCAAGTAGGTAGTGGATCCACACGTTAAATACTAAGTAATTTTTCGTGTCAAGTCTAGTTTTTACACATTTTAAACTTAAAGACTCATGGTATAAGCTAAATTCCATTTTATGTTTATATTATACCGTTATACTTGTGTGATGAACACACAAGATCATTGCATTTATCTTTGGATGATTCTCGAAACGTGAAATCATTTATTAATAATTATAACATTTAGTTATTAACTTGTTATTAATCTGTTCGATGCTCCGAATTTCTTATGGTAAACTTGACCGACGTTGTTAAGTGTTTTATTTTTTTCTACTTTTATTACACAAACGTTATCAGTAGGGTTTTTAGTTGTTAACTTAGTCCCTAGGTTTATAAGTAATAACATTTATGCTTTAACTTTCTAGTTGCCGAGGAAAGTCATAAACTAGTCCTTTTAATTTACGAAAATGTTACAACGTAGAATCCTTATGGTTTTATAGTTTTCGACAAGTTAATGAGTTTTAATCATTATTACTTTTCGTTAAATTACTATTTTCAGTCCCTTCGAGTATTGAAATACAAGGGATGATAATTAAATCCTTAGGTTTCGGCATTTTACGGTTTTAGTCCCCCGACTTGTAAAAATCGCATTTTCAACCCAATTAAATCCCGACAAGTGGCATTTGGCCTTATTTAGTCCAAATAAGCCAACCAAGCCATTTCGGCTTATAAATAAGCATTTCGAGCTTATTTTGGCTTAACGGGCCTTATTGGGCCCGTTAAGGTCCGTTTAGCTTATCAAGGTCCAATAGATAGTAAAATAGGTCCGAAAACCTTGAATAAGCTCGTACGGGGCAGTTAAGCTTCAATAAGCTCGGTGAGCTTATTTGAGCTTATTTCGAGCTTATTGGGCTTACGGGCCCAATAGCTTAACCCGAATAGGGTCTTAATGTTTCCTTAGGTATTTTAGCTTATTTCCCGTTTGTTTCAACTTAGCTTATTCTGTTTCGTTTTCAGGCTTATTGGAATAAGCCAATAAGACTTGAGTTTTGGCTTTTCGGCGGCATTAGTGATCCAAAAAGTTTTTAAACAACCAAATGGTTGGCCATTGAGGTCCGATAACTTGTTGTAGTCCGTTTAAGCTGAATTAAGACCTTCAAAGATCACCAATAAGCTACTCGAGCTTATTGTGAGCTTATTTGCTCACTTAGGGCCCGTAGATGGGCTAGGAGGCCCGTTAAGGGTTCGGTTGGTTTTCAAAGAAATACAAGGGGTCCATTTAGGCTCTTATGTCTATATTAAGCTCATTAAGCTGCGTATAAGCACACGAATAAGCTGTTTAGCTTATTGTGGCTTATGGCTTCGTATTGGGCTTTGTATTCGGGCTCGCGTTGGGTCGCGTTTTGGGCTCGATGGAAACCGATAGGGGGTTCTAATGGGTTCGGGCTTTATCCTTTAAGTCCACTAACTCATCCTTAGGCTCGTAAATCTCTTATAAGTCTTTTTTAAGCTATGAACTATGCGTCCAGGCTATTAGTGGTTTGGGGCCTTGTGGGCTCACGAAGGTGGGTTGCGAAAGTCCTAGTTGAGGCCTGCATGTTTTATTAGTGTGTTATATGACTCGTCGAGTTGTCTATCAACAAACCAAGAGTGCTAGAATTTTCTAGTCGTGACCCGTCATGCATTGTTTATTAATTAATTTTGATACATGTTCCACACATCGATCTGTGTTTCACCTATTAGGTTTACGTGAATGATATATGTGTATGGCACCTCCAAGGTTGCATTGTGACAAGGAGGGGTAATGCTGTGAACCATGCATGGGTGAACCATGCATGTTTCACCTGTTAACTTGGTTTTAACTCGAAATATATCGAAAATTAGAATTTAATAAATGATATATGAATATGAAAGAGATGTCAGAGGACATAGATATGACTTACTATGTCTAGTTGTCTTATTTGCGAATTGTTGAAGCAAAAAACCCGACTCGTTTACACTTAACGCCGTGTTTAGTCCAAGTCAAGACTGTATACTTCTTTAACACACTTATATGCGATCTTAAGCGTACTTGTGTCCTTAGAAGGAAAATGTTGGCGTGTGCTTGTTGTGTGCTCGTCGAATGTGAGGACCGTATGCAAGGGAGGGTAATAAACGAGGTGTCGGCCTTTTTCTTGGGAGAGTTTAAGGGTTCTTGGAAATGTATCAAGTGAGTTATGGTGTGTATTTATAGAATAAATGGTTTTTTACTCCTTAGTCCTATAGAACCAAACCGTGGCCCTCCTAAGTGTGGTTTGGAGGATTTCTAGTTTATGTCCACACATGGTTTTGAGTTATAAACCACCTTAGTTCATGTTTTTAATGACTGGTGATGTAACAAGATTGAGTTTGATAGGCAAATCTCAAGGATTTCGTGTACATGTGTGCATAGTGTCGCGGGTTAATCCACCCAAGGAAGCCAAGCAAGTCATTAACCACAGGTGTATTAGCCCTTTAGGTGACCATTAGTACCCACATATCTTATTTAATGGTACATAGGATGTAAAGGTACTTAATGATCAAGATTTGGGATTTGCTAGTTAATAATTCACATGGGATGATTGTTGTGAGTTTTCTTGCCCAATTTTCGGGAACATAAGAGGATATTAATAAAGATATTAGTAAATTTTTATGTCTAGGTGTTTAAGACGGGTATTGGTTTGAGTCTAGGTAGTCTAGGTATTTCCGGGGTGCGTCCAAATGTATTTTATCGCGAAACGTAACCCTTTTACGTAACCAATAAAAATAAATTACGCAAAGTACATAATTATCAGTAAAATAATTATTCCTTACTTGTTTGATGTAAACCTTAATTTATTTGGTGACCGTTTACGTTCATTGATTATTTCTACGTCTACGCGAGTTTAGCTTAAAAGTAAATATCAAAGTAAACGCTGTTATATAGGACAAAATAAATAGTTGATCATTAATTTGTCGTTACAATGACACGAAAATGAGAAATGTCTACAGTCTCCACCCGTTTTAAATGAGCTTTGATCCTCAAAGCTTCATGACCTTGTAGTAGATGACGAGCACGGTTTGTGAGAGTTGTGGGTATTTTTGTCCAAATTTGAACGATTTCACGTGTCCCAGGTGAATCAGGGCCCGCCTATTCGAGTTCTTGCGAACCTTAACCAGTTGGTATCCGGCTATGCTTCAATCGTTAGATCTCCCGTTCCATTGATTTCAAGGGCTCCTTCACAAACTGGAGCTTATTCGTCAACAGGAATTCATTCTCGGCATGACTAAATGGGTTCATCGGCATTAATTTCTTCAGGTTTGATATCATGGAAAGTGTGGTGAACTTGCTCACTCTTGAGGAGTTTCAGCCTGTAGACAACCTTTCCAACTTTTGCTAATACTGTGAAAGGTCCGACGTATCTCGGGTTCACTTGCCCGCTTACCGAACCGTCGACTCTTTCCAGGTGAGACCTTGAGGCTTACTCTGTCTCAACTTCGACTCCATCGGCTTTCGCTTCCGATGGCGTTAGTCTTCTTGTCGGTCCTGGGCCGCATGCACTCCTTGCTTGATCAGGTCCATTTTTTGATGGTTTCCGGATTAATTCTGGAGGACCAGTCAGTTGGGCTTCCCCAACCTCGGCCCAGCACACCGGTGATCGACATTTTCGACCATACAGTGCCTCATAAGGGGCGGCCTTTATGCTAGCGTGATAACTGTTGTTGTATGAAAACTCGGCCAATGGCAAATGCTTAACCCAGCCTTTGCCAAAATCGATCACGCAAGCACGTAGCATGTCCTCGAGAGTTTGAATGGTTCTCTCGCTCTGGCCGTCAGTTTCTGGATGATACGCAATGCTCATACTAATATCTGTACCCAAAGCTTTCTGAAATGATCTCTAGAAATTTGAAGTAAATCTTCCATCACGATCACAGATAATTGAGGCAGGTATCCCGTGTCTTGCCACTATCCTGTTCAGGTACAACCTTGCCAACTTGTCCAATGGGTCATTCTCCCTTATTGGCAAGAAGTGAGCAGATTTTGTAAGTCGATCCACAATCACCCAGATGGTGTCAAAACCTTGCGACGACTTAGGAAGCTTGGTGATAAAATCCATCGTGATATTATCCCACTTCCACTCGGGTATCTCAGGTTGTACTAGCAATCCCGATGGCCTTTGATGTTCGGCTTTGACCCTCGCACACGTTAAGCACTTACTAACATACGTGGCGATGTCAGCCTTCATGTTTGGCCACCAATATAATTTCTTCACGTCTTGATACATCTTTTTAGAACCGGGATGGATAGAATATTTCGACTTGTGGGATTCGTGCATAATCATGGATCTTAAGTCTCCATAGCAAGGCAACCAACTCCTGCCGTGTAAACATAAGGTTCCATCGGCACGTGGTTCCAATCTTTCCTTGGGTATATCCCTTCTGACTGTACCGCCTACGTCTTCATTCACGAGATTCTCTGGTTTTTGGGCTTCGATCTGAGCTTCGAATATTCATTTGGGAAGATCCAAGTCAATGGTCATAACTAAGGCTCAAACCCGCAATGGCTCAATCCATTCCTTACGGCTCAATGCATCGGCCATAACGTTTGCCTTCCCCGGGTGATAACGAATGTCGCAATCGTAATCACTTAACAACTCTAGCCAACGGTGTTGCCTCATGTTAAGCTCTTTCTAATCGAGAATGTGTTGTAGGCTTTTATGGTCGGTAAACATGGTGCATCTGGTTCCATAAAGATAGTGTCTCCATATTTTTAAAGCAAACACCACCGATCCAAGTTCTAAATCATGAGTGGTGTAGTTCTTCTCATGAACTTTTAGTTGTCTAGAAGCATAAGCAATTACCTTCTCTCTCTACATCAATACAACACCTAAATCCTTGTGTGACGCATCACAGTAGACCACAAAGTCTTCGCTTCCTTTAGGTAAAGCCAAAATTGGTGCACTATACAATTTCTGCTTTATTAACTGAAAAGCGTTTTCTTCCTTTTCTCCCTAGTCAAACTTGATTCCTTTCTGAGTAAGTTTTGTCATTGATTTAGCAATCTTCAAAAATCCTTCGATGAACCTTCGATAGTAACCAGCAAGACCTAAAAATTGGCGAATTTCTATTGGTGTCTTGGGAGACGCCCAATCTTTGATAGATTCTATCTTGGCTGGATCCACATGTATGCCTCTGCTATCTATGACGTGTCCGAGGAATTGTACCTTCAGGATCTAAAATTCACATTTTGAAAACTTAGCATACAACTGCTCCTTCTTAAGCAATTCCAAAATTATCTTAAGATGTTCTTCGTGTTCTTTCTCGTCCTTTGAATAAATGAGTATGTCATCGATGAAGACAATTACGAACTTATCCAAGTAAGGCTTGCACACTTGGTTCATGAGGTCCATGAATACCATAGGTGAGTTTGTCAGTCCGAATGGCATAGCCTCAAACTCGTAATGACCATACCGAGTTCGGAATGCCATCTTTAGAATGTCTTGTTCCTGCACTCTAAGCTGGTGATATCCTGATCTCAGATCTATCTTTAAATAAATACTGGATCCTTGAAGTTGATCAAACAAATTATCGATCCTCGGGAGTGGATAAAGATTCTTTACTGTTAGTTTATTTAACTCATGGTAGTCGATGCACATCCTGAATGACCTATTCTTCTTTTTAACAAACAAGACCGGGGCTCCCCAAGGTGAGGAACTAGGCCTTATGAATCCCTTGTCAGAAAGTTCTTGTAATTGTTATGATAATTCCTTCATTTTGGATAGAGCCAATTGATACGGTGCTCGAGCTACGGGTGTGGCTCTTGGAATTAAGTCGATTTGGAATTCCACTGGTCGGGCCGAAGGAAGACCTGGAAAGTCTTCGGGAAATACTTCAGGAAAATCTCGGATGATTGGTACGTCCTTTATTTGTTTTCCTTCCGACTTATCCTCCTCTTTCTTGGCGGATATCTGTGCCAAAAACACCTGGCATCCTTTTGCCATGTACTCTTGAGCCTTTGAACATGAGATAACTGTCAACCGGGATTCTCTCCTGTTGTTACTTTCGTTGCCACAAAAAGTCAAAGTTTCATTCCCATAGGGAACTTGAACAAGTTTCTCATCGCACACGATCACGGTGTGATATCTTCTTAACCAGTCCATACCGATAATGACATCGAAACTATCCAGTTCTACGGGCATTAGGTCTATGTTGAACGGATGGTTTAAGAAATTTAAAGTGCAACATCGTATTATAGTGTCTATCCCGACTAATTTCCCATTAGCAAATTCGACATCATAACAATTTTCTAATGAAGTTGGGGCGATGTTAATCAAGGAACTAAATGCAGTGGATATAAAGCTTCTATCGGCACCAGTGTCGAATAAAATAGATGCATAGTGGTTATTTAAGAGGAACGTACATGTGACGACATTGGCATCAGGGTTTCCCGATGCATTCCCTCTCTTTTCTGCATTCCCAACTGCATAAACCCAGCCTTGTACATTCCCATTTCCTCCATCTTTATTCTTCAACTTAGGACAATCTCTCTTGAAATGCCCTTATGCTCCACACTCAAAACAACCATTTCCCTTTGGGGCTGCCCTATTGCCCTTCTGAGTATTAACAACATTTGTATTACCAGTACTCCTGCAATCACAAGCAAAATGCCCTACTTTGTTGCACTTGTAGCACCTTTGGGTGCACGGGCCATTGTGGTGGAGATGGCACTTGGTGCACTTGGGCAAAGATCCCCCATAAGGCTTCCTTTCGCCTGTCCCCATATTGTAAACCTTGGCGACATTCTGCCTTTTGAAGGGTTGTTGCTGGTGACCATGGTTGTTTTTGGATGAATCATCAGTCTTCCTTTTGTTGTCAGACTACCTTTCTGCGTAGGTGCGGAGTTTCTGATCCATCAAGTCATTGGCCAACTTAATAGTCTCATACAACGTCTTGAGTCTGGCAGACTTGACGTTCCCATAAATGTTGTCAGGAAGTCCACTGATGTACTTGTAACCTTCTCGGTTTCGTTGGCAACAAACTTGGTACATATCAGGGTTAGTTCTTGGAAACGTTCAGTGTATGCTGGAACATCGTTCCCCTTGACCTTTAGGTTCCACATCTCAATTTCTAATTTCTTGATTTCACCCTACGGACAATACTTGTCTGTCATCTTTTTATTGAGTACTTCCTAAGTCATTGTATATGCCTCAGGACCTAAGGTTCTTATCTGACCATTCCACCAAGTCAAAGCAGCACCTAACAGAGTGAAGGTGGCAAACTTTACTTGATTCTCAATAGCACAACGACTGATATTGGAAACTGACTCCATCTTCTTAATCTACTGAGTCAAACCGACCACGCCTTCAGTTCCCTTGAAGTTCAAAGGTTGACACTTCATGAATTCAGTGTAAACACAAGGGGCACTCATTTTGCACGTTCCTTCGGTTATCCTCGTGTGAACTGTGGCTTCCATCTCCATTGGTGGAGTTTCGCAAAAGAGCTTGGTCAATCATTTCTTTGATGGATTCTGGAGTCATGTTGTTTGGGTTGGTGTTGTTAACAGAGGTATTTGGTCCTCTTCTAGTCGTAGGTGCCATGATTTGTCTAGATCACAAAAGACAAAACATGAGGTTATATGATAGAATATAATAATGTTTAGGTGAGATATCAACACAAAAGAGGTATATAGTACAACATAACACATCCATTTCATTCATAACTTTGAAAATTTTACATGAAATAGTTTTCGAAGTACACATAATACAATACAAAAGATCTAAGGCTATGTTAGTGGGGAAAACCCCTAATACTTAACATGCCTGTACAATGACCTAGCAAGATAAAATAACATAAATCACTAGATGTGGCTGTCAGCATCTCCAAAAGCATCCTGGTGGTCTGGAATCCTAGCCTCTGGTCCTGGCTATCTAGCTCTCCTCTGCTGCTCTTGCAGTGATAACAACTCGGCCTGTATGTCGCTCATCTCTCACCTCATGTCTCTAATCACTCGGAGAGTCTCTACCATCTGGTCCTGACGTCTATGGTCAGTCTCTCGAAGCGCTGCTAACTCAGCCTGCTGCATATGAAAGCGAGTCTCATGTACCTGATGTTGTATCTGAATGAGAGTACTCTGCAGCTGTAGCTGTGTCTGGTGTGCCTGAAGATGGGTCTCATGTGCATACACATGATCACGATAGGTCTGAAGATCCTGATGAGTCACCTGACTTAATCCTATCGAGTGAGCCCAAGCCTCTCGGGAAGCATAAGCCTCCTCCTCCACCATCCATACTGTCTCTTGGAGAGTCATATTATCCCCCATAAGCAAATCGACCCGCTGCGAGTCCATATCGACTCGCTGTGATATACGAGACCTACTATCATGAGCATCCTCTAGTAAAGCATATAAGTCTTGTGTATCATGCTCATGGAGCTCAGGAAGCTCTGTGACCCTGGTATTGACCTCTCTCACGGTCATAGGTGCTATCTCAGGAATTGCCTCTGCCGGATCTACCCAAGTATCCCTAATACCATACCCGACATCCCTAATCCCTTGTCGCCTCTCTTTAGCATCTACCGTGCTGACAAACCCATAATCTGCCCCCTGACCTCTGGTAGGTCTAGCAGTAGAACACTCTCTAATCTCATATTGAGAGCCTAGAGTAGACAAATACAACCTCTTATGGGGAGGCTACTCAGACTCGAGAATGTCATCCATACGGTCAACAGGTGGTGCTATGTATAGAGATTGTGGTAGTGGTAGTAGTGAAGATGATGATAATGCGGCAGTAACTGCATCAATAAGAGCCTGAGTGGATGCTATCCTGAGTGTCTGGATTTGGGTTGGACTCCCAGATGATGGTAGTAATGGTGATGAATGTGTAGGTAGGGTTGTGCACCTAGCAAGGCGCTCTCCTACAGAGGTTGGTGATAGTGAGATAGGTGGTGATGGTGATGGAGTAGTCCTGGCCAGAAGTCTCTGTTAGGTTTATGGAAAAGTGTCGATTAAGTGGTTTTATTATATTTTGATATTAGACTTTGTTTTGTTAAGTTTAATATAGCTTGTAATAAGGTTTATTATGCTTTAAGTAAGAAATAGCATAATATCCAAAGTCTAGGGACTATTATTGTCAAGTTAGAAAATAAGGAAGGGAAGCCTCCCTCCATTTGCCTATAAATAGCCCTCTAATCTTCATTAGAGGGTAATGATCTTGTAACCAACTCTTAATTTTCCTTCCATAATAATATTTGAATTTTCCCTTCACTTGCTCTCATTTTCTCTAATCTTGCATGTTGATATGATTGATTCAAGATTCAAGTGACCTATCAAGTGGTATCAATCGCCAATATAGAAGTAGAGTACGTGATTTGTGCGTGTTTTTGTTCAACCGAGAATCAAGAAATGAAGTATTCCGAATTCGGTAGGTGCTAGTGAGGTTTCAAGATTGTTTTTGAATGTGATTTTGAGTTTTTGGATGATATTGTGATCTCGGAACTGTTCACTTCGTTCTCGGAAAGCGTGGTTTTGATTTTTGGTAGAAGCATGGCATTCTCGATAGAGTACTTTTGAGTTTCGGAACATGTTTTCTTGTAAATTTGGTAATTTCAGTAAGAAAAATAAGTGTAATAGATATATTCGATCTTTTGGTTCTATCAAAAGTCATTTATTAGGAATTCGATATTAAACACAGTTTTATCGAGTTTGTTAAGTTCACAAATTCGGTTCTATCGAATTTGTGATATAGGGAATTCTACTAAGCAAAAACTCGGTAATAAGCTTTCCAAGTCATTTAACACTTTCATTTTATGGTTTTATCGTGTTTTGAAGTGTTTCAAATCAATTTTTCAAAGATTTACTAAACTCGGTAGTCAAATTCAGTTCTATCGAATTTGAGTTTTTAGAACATTTGGATTATCTAATCATCATAAAATTCAGTTTCATCGAATTTGTGGTTATTAATAATTCATAATTGTTGGGTTTTAACAATTTAGGTTTACTGAGTTTATAGTGAATAGTGTTACCGAATTTAAGTAGTTTTCAGTTTACTGAGTTTAGTATTTGAAGATTTCCATGTTTGATAGTGCATTGTCTGAGTTTGATAGGGTACTGTTCAAGTTTAGTATTTGAAGATTACGTGTTATCCGTGAAACAGTGTTACCGAATTTGACTACTGTTACCGAGTTTGGTTATTTTCTCACAAATCTCACTCATATTCGTCTAAAAAGATCCAATCTTTAAATCTTAAGACATGTTGACATCCAAAACATACCAACAACCCCTTGCTGAAGTCGGTTCTGAGACTAGGCCACCCATGCTTGAAATGGGTAGTTACATACCTTGGGCGAGTAGATTCAAATGATTTCTTAATCGCAAGAGGGAAAACCGGAAATGAAGATGGCCCTTATGTATTTAGGAACATCACACCTATAGGTTCAACATTACCAAGGTTGCAAGATGTAGACGATCTTCAAGGAGATGACTTATTGTACTATGATGCGGAAATGGAACTCACGAATATGATTCTTCTTTCTATTCCTAATGAGATTTACAATTCTGTGGATTCTTGTAAGACGACCAAGGAAATGTGGGATCATGTTTAACGTTTGATGAGGGGAACTATACAAAATCAAGTTGACAGGGAGACGGAGTTTACAAATGAGTTTGATCAATTTGTTGCTGAACCATGAGAGTCACTAGTTTCAGTCTACAATCATTTTGCTCAGTTAATGAATGATTTGGAATGAAACAACATGAAGTTTACAACTGTTTCAATTAACACAAAGTTTTTGAATAGTTTGCAACCGGAATGGTTGAAATATGTGACTCAAGTTTGTTTGGCTAAGAAATTGACAGTTGATTCGTTTGATGATCTTTTTTATTATCTTTCGCAATTTGAGAAATTGGTTAATACTTCAAGGTCAAAAAAGTTAGAAAAGTCTCATGATCCTTTGGCGCTAGTAGCACACATGGGTTCATCCTCCAAAAACACCTCTTCTTATTATGTAACACATCCTCAATCTGTAGTTGATTATGATGAAGAGTTTGAGCAGGATGATGTTCACAATCATTCTCAAGATCCCTTAGCATCTGCTATGTTGTTACTCGCCA
>BQNB010050462.1:1295-41498 GCA_026074375.1 Tanacetum coccineum | reverse complement strand
AGACACTTTCTCTCTCTAAGACTAATTAGCCAACCCATCATCCATTACTTGTGTTATGATCTCTTGTATACTACAAATATCATGACTTATAATCGACTCTATCATTTCTTGTTCTTCGCAATTAAAAATCTCTAAGAAAGAGACTCGCGAATGCTTAGCCTAGCGAATTAAGATCGGCACTTTAACAAGTCACATAGACTGGCAACAATCTTAACTCTAATAAATCAAGCTCGGCATAATGGATAAGCCTACATAAGACTAGCAACAAACTCGATTTAAATATGTAAAGAAAAAAGCTATGGTATAAAACCAGTCGGATCAAAATTTATTTCTCGTTCTCACCTTTATATATATAACAACACTTATTTCATCACTTTATTCCAACATTTATCAATTTTTTATGCACAAAATTTTTAAATTTTTGCTATTTTTCACATAAATCACATATTTTTGGTGGAAAAACGGGTTACGTGAAAACACGACTGCAGGCACAATCAAATCGCTAGATTCCCCCATACTAAAACTACACATTGTCCTCAATGTGAGACTGTCACCCCCATACTAATTTCAAGGCATAATTCAAGTCTAACGGGGTCTCTACGTAAATCTAAAGCCATTTATTAAGTAAGCTAATAGATAAACAATAATCGATAAGATTAGGATATTGGATTCCCTAAATAAAGCTGAGGATATGAAGCTCGAATGAGTGGACAAAACCATGAGCACGAGAGTCTTCAAAATCCGGGTATCCTGGACATAAAATCACAAAACACAAAACATGAAATAGGAAAGAGGCGAGCCTCCTCTCATTAATTGTTAGAAAATAGATAAGAAGATAGAAACGCTTGTTTTTGTTAACCGAGTTACGAGCTTGACTCGACCCCGAATTAAGTTGTCCATGGGGAAGCAAATGGAAAAGAAAAACTCAATCGGGCTTTCATTAATGTTTAGATAAACATTAAAGCACATGAAAGTTCCATCCCGATGAGATGCCACCGGCTTTAAGTGGAGATGCTGGGGTCAAAGATCGTATCTTCACTCCCGGTGGAGCAAAATAAAGGAGAAACCCCGGGGTAGGTAAGAAACGGGAGAAAAGTCCGAATGACAAATGTAAAGGAATCGTCATCTTTGACATTTTGAGAAAAATCAATCTCACTTCCCCTTTGGTCTTCATTAAAATTATCAATCACGGGAGCATCGGGCTCAAAATGTAAGCGAATCTCAACATCCGGTGGTTCCGGAGGAGGACGAAGTAATGACAGATCGAAATGAAATGATTCAAACTAGGGAAGTTCCAAAAGAGGGTCATTTGTCGAATTATTAGAAATAGCAATGCTAATTAACCTTTCCTGATTAGGCTCAATCTAAAAAAGAAACGAATCATACCCGGGAAGAGAGTAATTAGCATGAGTAGTGGTACTGCCACTTCTCGTCTCTTCCGTATGATCGCTAGAAGTCTCGAATTCGGGTAAATAATTATCCAATTGAGAAAGAGAAGTATCGGACTCCTCAAAGAACGAATCACTATCCACAATGGGAATAGGAAATGAAGAGGGAGAATTGAGCACACAATCCAGAGTAGGGTTATCTTTCAAAGATTCGATATTAGAAATCAAATGATTGATGTTTAATAATTTCTCTCGAAGAATAACGTCTTGGATTTGAAAAATATCTTTTAAATCAAACTCTTTCTCTTCTTGATCTTCATTCACCTCCTCTAAGCTAACGATCTCCAAATTGAGAGGTGATGCTTCAATGTACTCGATGTCCTCATAAGAATCGTCATCACTTGAAGTACCATCATTGTTAGAATCTGATAAAATCTCAGAATGATCTTTTAAAGAATCAAAAGTAGAAGAATCTTCACAAACGGGCACATCACACGTATCGTCAGAAATACCCTCGAAATCACTTAGGATTGGGACAAGGATCTCAACACTAGACTTTATTACTTCATCCGATTCCGTTTCCGGAATAGTGTCGAGATGCTCATCCTCCATTATGAGAGAGTCAACGGGCTCCTTGGTTGATAAAACCGGTGTGATTGAAATGGTATAGTCCTCGTCATCATCGTAGCAAATGGGAATCTTCCAATATCGATCTTTAGCTGCTTGATCTTTCGCAATTCGCTTTTCTTCTTCCTTCTTTTGCATAATTTGACCAACCATATCACATATGGATATCATTTGCTCCATAAGCTTGTTTTGACAATTAAGAAACTCATTTTGAGCATTTAAGATTAGATGATTAACGGTATATTGCTGGGGTTGAAATTGGTCAAAACCAAAAGAATTAGGATCATAGCAAGAATTTTGCTCATAATAATCTTCATTCATTGGTTGACATTGAAAAGTTTCATGAGGACCCACGCAATTTTCACAACAATTGTATTGTTGAGAAGAAATTTGAGAATTTTGTGGAAAATAATTATCATTAAAGTTTTGATTGTAACACGGCTCCTGTTCATAGACAAGCGGGAACTGTAGTGGACAATCATAACCATAATGAGCATTATTTCCACATAACTCACACAAGTAAGTCTCAAACTAGAGCTATGGAAGGTAGGTGAGAACACTTGGAGAATCATTGAAAGAATTAGGTTTGGAATCATAAGTGAATGAATTCTCATCTTCATAATTGCATGTTGAATGAACACTTGGCAAAGTCTGTGGGAGCTCATTAATGGTTTGATTGCATTGTTCTGAATTAGAGATAATCGGAATTTGCGGTGGACAATTATAACCAATATGAGCACCGTTCCCACAAGACTTGCAAGTACATCGTTGACAAAAAATTCCATCTAACGAATCACCACACTCGAAACAACAATTGTGGTTGCTTTGTAGATGACTTTGCAAAGAATTTACACCGGGGTCTTGATTGAAGATGAATGGCTCTTGAGGTGTACTAACAACGTTAGTATTGTGATTGGATGACTCAGTAGTGTTTAGAATTTTGTTTTCATCATGAATCGTATACCAACCTTCATTCAAACACCTTCGCACAAAAACATAAGATCAACAATATAAACCATCAACTAGGTTTCCACAAGTTGCACAATTCTGAGGAGGTTTAGGAACAAGAATCTTGTTTTCAAGACTCCCTTTTGAACAACCACAGTTTCTAGTGTACAAAGCTCCACAAGACATGCATTCTTTAATCGAGAAGAGAGGGTTCAAACGATAATCGATTGACACCATAAGAATTAAACAATTTAGAGAGTTAAGAAAAGAATTAAATCAATAAGAAGAAAAAGAAGATTATTTTTGGTTTTTAATCTAATTTTAACGGATAATGAGATAGACAACTTGAACCAAATAATCAAACTTACTTCACGGTAGCTCTTAAAAATTTTACTTTTTAAGGTGAGCCGTTCCTCGTAAATGACACAAATGACAAGTTTTTAAATCTTTTATTCGAGTTGGGAACTTATTATGAATAATACCTCAATTGAAGGTATTATTTGTTGGTGTTCTTTTACCAACTTTGTAACTTTTTAAATTGAAAGAGCAAATATTTTTGTATTTTTGTTTTTTAATCTTCTACTTATACTAAAAAGAAAAGAAAAATATTTTTTACTTTTTTTTTTGATTTTCTTAAAAGCGTAACTTTCGAAAACAAAAGGTTCTCCAAAACACGATCAACAAACTTCAAACGGGAGAATCTTAATCACAAATCCCTAGCAGCGGCGCCAAAAATTTGATTCGTCAGAATCTATATATACGTAATAATAAAATATATAATATAATGGAAAATTACCAATTTACCCTTGAGAACAAAGGTAAAAAGGAAAATCTTCACAAATATATATAATATAATACATATATAAACCGGGAAGTATGATTCCCCGGGTCGTTTCTCCAACGATTTGTGAAATTGAAACCACGTTTGATGTTCGGACAATGATTTGAATTGGAAACAAAGATTGATTTGATTATCTACTTTTAAAAGCTAAAAATAAACAAATTATATCAATTAAGCACGAAGACAAATAACGAGAAACCAAATTTTAACTAAAAAAGCAAAACGAAACCTCTAAACGGAGGTCAAAAACCCTAAATTTCTAAAATTAAACCTAACTTAAAATTTTCTTTTCAAATGGTCTCTAATTGACTAAAAAGTAAGTTTAAAGAAAACTAGAAAAAAAACGGAGTTGAAATGAGCGTTAAAACACGAAAGACGAGAACGGGAACAAAACCCGTTCTTTAAAAATTGAAATTTTGAAAATTAGACCCTACGAAAGAAAAACTAATTTTCCTATAAACTTTACGATAAAAGAAAATTTTCTAAAAAAGATTTATATTTTTTTGATTATTTTTCTATTTTTTATGATTTTTAAAGTTTTTAATGAAAATAAATGTTTAAAAATACTAAACGAACTATAAAAATTCTATAAAAATTACAGAAAATAGCTTATACTACTTAAAACCTAGGAAAAATAAGCTTATTGACACAACTTATCAAATAAGCCACGAAATAAGCTATAACAGCGTATTAGGCTTATTGGGCTAAAACGTGTATAAAGATTATTTAATGCAAGAGTCTAATGAAAAAGACCCCAAGGCGCAGTGGTAGTGTGTGTGTTATAAAGGTTAAGAGTGTTGAGGTCGGGGGTTCGAGTCTTGCTCACCCCCGACTTCCACTTTCCCTTTTTTTATTATTTTCAAAAACTTATAAAAGCAAAGTTGTTAACAAGCTAAAAATAAGCATTTTTAATAAAAGCAACTTTTATTAAAAAGCCCTAAATAAGCTAATAGAACAGCTTAAACTTGACAGAAACTCAAACTAAACTTTTTGGTTTTTTCACTTAAACTAATTAAGCCTAAAAGTCACAATAAGCAATCCTAATGAAAAGCTAAGCAACTAACAAGCTAATTTTAACCTAATGGGCTTATTATGACATACATAAGCACAAAAACTCAAGCCATAAGCTGAAAAAGCACAATAAGCACATATGCATACCCTACAACCAAACAGACCTTAAGGCACTTTTGAGCTTAAAATTAAGCTCTCAAATAAGCACATTAGTAACTGCAACTTGACTTTTCTGAAAGAATAGCTTAAATGCTACAAGAAAATGCTTTTTGGAAGAATTTTGAAACTTAAGAGCTTATTGAAAAAGGTTTGTGAAAACAGACAATTTAAACAGCTTATGCTGTCTTTGAATTTATTTTTTTTAGAGAAAAGTAAAACAGCTGACTTTAAAAGCTAAAAACAGATAATGGAATAAGCTAATTTTTAAAAACTAAGTTGAGACAAATAGAAATTATCCTATAAGCTACTAATATTCTAAAAATCTAAAGCTATCAACTACTTTAACTAATTGAAGTTTGAACTTGAAAATGAGTTTTTTATGTTTTAACTGCTGATGCAGTTGGCCTTCTAATTAATTAATTTAGAACATAAAACTAGAGGCAATTAAAGCAATTACTAAATCTAGAAATGAACTAAACTAATATTGCAAATGACACTTGATAGATTTGAACTTATATATTAAATCTACTTATGAAAAACTATTTTTACCTAATCCTACTATTAAACCTAGTTTAGACAGACTTAGATTGAAGATTAAAACAAATATCAAAGACCACAAAGGCCACAACACCCTCTTAAAAATCATAACACTTATTTTTGCTTATGGAAAACAGGTCTAGCAATTGAAACTTTAGTACCAATTAGTGAACAACTTTTAAACACACTAATAAGCAATCCTAAGCATACAATAAGCCAGAATTAAATAAGCTAGACTATAAGCAAATCTCAAACTAGGAATTAATGACAGAAATAGAAAATGAGGAACTTACAAGGAGCTTTAGCTAAACAAAAGCTAAATTTGCTCAAAGAGCTTATCAACAGCTCTAGCTTATCCTTATGGATAGGCTAGTAAAGTCCAATGGGGTCTTTCATTGTTACCCCATTATCCATAAGCTTAAAACTAAATTTCACCATGTTTTGCATAGGTTTCTGATTATTTAGCTTAAGTAGTATAATATTGAATTAATGAGCTCAACTCTAGCTTATAGACTAGAAGAGCTTAATAAGAGCTTGTATGAGCTTATGGAATAATGAACATGATAACTGAAGGTAAAAGAGCTTCCAATTTAAATGACAGATTAAGTAAAAGAAAAAGTTGATTTTATTAATAATAAGCTGAGTACAAAAGAGTAAACTGAAAAGTTACATTAAGCTAAACTCTATAAAAGCTAATTAAAACTGGATTTAAACTTTAAGCTAAAAATTACAATATTAAGAAAATTGAAAATTAAAGAGTGTTCCCGTGTGTGTGAGTGAGTAGGCTATTTATAGCCTTCTTCTAAAGCTTCTAGGTCTAAATTCAGTTACAAGCTCCTCTCAATCTTGTCCGTACATTCCTTCAATCATTGGATGCTTCCCTAGAGCCGTTGGATCACTTCTTTGCTTCACACGGATTGCCAGCGTGGCAATCCCTGATGTGACACCTTTGTGCTTCTTCTGAGTGTACTTTAAGTGTAAAAAATCCCATCCTTGAGTGTTACTTAGCATCCAACGTGGCATTCCCTTTGTGGGTTTGGACCAATAGCATTCTTTTAATGACATTTAACCCTGCTACTAAGTACCTTATCCCTTGAATTACCTATCCACACTGTCATTTTAACTTTGCCCCTTGATTTATCCTTGTGGTTAATAGTAGAAGATGATGAACAGTTAAAAACAATTTTTCCCGCTCGTTTTACTTATAAGGGTGTAAGAGTTTAACTTTTAATAAACCCGGGTAAAGTTTGTTTGACTTCGGGCTTATAAAGGGGTTTTGGGCCGGGTGTTGGGATTGGGCTTGATTTGTGTTATAAGAAAATAATGGGTGTTAACTCTTAAAATTATAAGAGTTAACACCGTTAGGGTTTAGGGATTATTTTTGAACTTTGGTGAACTATGAGGGACTGGTTTGGGAATATTTTGTAACACCCCCATTTTTACATATAGCAGCGGAAGCTAATCTGGGGTATTACTTCAAGGTACAACAGTCATAATCATAGAAAACGAATTAAAAAGAGTCGTTTATGAAAATAAGTTATCATTCATTATTTCTTCAGAGTTTTTACAAAAGAGAGGTTTCCAGAATCTAAAATACAACATTTGAATGATAACGGTTTTTCCATCTTTGTGTCCTCGCCACTCCCTGCCATTAGTTACCTGAGATAAAACATGCTAAAAAGTCAACACAAAGGTTAAGTGAATCCATAGGTTTAAGTAATAAAATTTGAATGCAAATGCGATATTTGGGTTACGTTGATATACACCCAGTATTGAAAATAATTTCTTATGCCATTTGATATAATCCGATGCCTTAGGGTTATAATGTAATATTGCACCCTAGCGGGCACCTTTGCAAAATCCGACGTGATTTCTAATGATGTACGATTGGTTACAGTAACCTGGTATACCAACGGGGAGGTCCAGCCCAATAGATTATTCAATCATTCACGCTTTACTACGGAGAGTAAAATAAGGTTCCATGATTTGGGACTTAAAGGCAAAAGCAGTTACTTAGGCAATAGTAAATTGAAATAGCAGTGTAGAAAATATTGCATTTCATTTTTATAGCATGTATTACCCTCGCGGGGTTTCATTAAAAAGATTGAAATGCGAGGCTTGAACTCACCTGTACAGTATAGGGAAATTGATAGCTAATTTTAGGGAATGAAAGTACCGGCTTCAACACGGCATACAGATAAACCCTGGGTTAAATATAATGGCAGTCTTTTTTGATTGTTTTATATAAGTTTTTGGATATCGATGTTGGTTTGCTATAAAAATTATCATAACACCGTTCGGGCCATCATAGTTTAGAAGTCATGCAGTAAACGTTTATGGAGTTAGGGCACTTTAAATCATAAACCCAACTACTCAGACAGAATGTAGTACCAAGACATGATAACGTTCTTAATATGAAGCTCCCTAGTTATTTTGGTATGATATGGATTCCGGGACATGTTTTTTGAAAGCACATCGATGAGATGAGATAAGGATTTGAAGCATAGGCAGTTTTAAGCAATTTTTATCAATATTCTGCAAGATGGTTAAGCACGAGGAGCGTTAATTAAAGTTATGTCTGGTAATGTTTTGAATATGATTTTACACTTTTTCAAAATGTTACATTTTAGACCCTGAGGTTTGGAAAACTGCAAGTAGACCCTTGGGGTTTGCATTTTTATGACTTTGGTCCTTCAACTTTTATTGATATACCAAGTAAACCTTATACTTTAAAAAGTGACATAATAGACCCCTATAGTTATAACTTTGATAAAATGACACTTTTAGTCCTTTTAGTTATAAGTTTCTGAAATTTACGATATATACCCCTTGCATGGATTATAATTACAAAACATGTCCAAATTGCCATGCAAGCTTAATTTAACATTTCAATAGTCATTTATAAGTTATAATAAACTAAAATATGAAGATTTAACACAACATAAGTTTAATTTAACGATTCGTTAAGTTAAAAGGTAAAACGGGTCAAATTAGGGTTTCAAAATGAAAACGCGCGGGTTTTAAGATCAAATTCTCTCATGACTTATCAAAGTACTTATTTTAACATTATAATAGCTTATTAGGATAGGTTATAACAAAAGTTTACAAGTTTAACTCATAGTTTAAGTAAAAACATGAAATTAGGGTTTCGGGTGTACGGTTTTGGATCAAAAAGGCATAACACTTAGGTTTTTGAGTTCAAAGCTTTATATTATGATTTTAGCAAGATCATATGAACATTATGACGTTACATGAGCAGAATATAAGCTTAGAGAACCTGGTTTGAGCTTATAGCTTGGAAACGGGTCAGAATCGGGACTTTCGGCTTCGTACGGCTAGAGTAACGACTCTCGGGCTTTGTTTCTTGGTTTCTTTTGCTTCCTTTCTGTACTTGAGACTTCTTAAGATCACTTAGGATCTATTAGAGCAAAGGATTGCTTCTATGAAGGGTTATAGAGGAGGAAGTGGGGGATGAAGAAGAATGAACACACTATGCCCCTATTTATACTTGTTTCAAGCTTAGATGAGTAAGCAAGCCTTAGGATCTGGTCTTGACACATAGAGGGTCTAGGGTATGATGTGTAGAAGCTAGAAAATGAAGTGTGGAGGTCTAGGAAACTAGGTTGAAGGATGTGGCTTCATCCTTTGCTGCCGCGGCTGAAGAGAAGAAAAAGAAGGCCATGTGCTTCTCAAATTTGACCAAGGCTTGGTCCAAGTAGGTGCATAAGCTGCTTGAAGGTTTCTAGAAGAGTTCTTAGGTGGTCATTTGCACATGGTAGCAATTTAGAGGGGTTAAAATGGTCATAGAAGCAAACCGGGTCTATTTTGGGTTCGACGGGTTCTTCAAAGGTTTTAACAAGGTACATTGTGTTATAAATGATTAAGGAATGATGAAATAGGTTGTTAAGGTCTGGGATTAAAGTAATTAGCAAAGATTAGCAATTCGTTTGGGTTAAAACGGATTAGAATTGAAGAAATGGGAGTACGGGTTCAACTAGGGCTCGTTTAGGGTTTTCTTGACTTTCTTGGCTTATATTTTGCATACTTTTGATTAAGAATGATGGAATACAAATCCTAGAGCTTATATAAAGTATTATTAATGAAGTTTGGTCGTTGGTTTAAGTTAAAATGAGTTGAAATTAAGAAAACGGGTCAAAGTTACAATTAGGGCATAATTAGGGTTTTCTGGATTCGTTAAGGTTTTCTAGGCTTTGATTTCTTGCACATTGCCAAGTTAATGATAGATAATGATTTGTAAACTCATTTTATGAGTTTATAATGGCCCTTGGTTGGTTATTTGGGATTAGAATGGTTTAAAACAAGTAAACGGGTTAAATGAACCAATTAGGTACATTTAGGGTTTCTAGGATATGTTTTACGTACAAGTGAAGTAAAATGATGAATTTTGGGTTTACAATGGATAAAAGCCAAGAAACAGGTTATGTTTTAGAAACTAGCTCAGTTTTAGGGTTTAGGGTTTTGTATTAGGGTTTTGAGTGTAAAATGATGTATGAAAGCTTATGAATAGAATATTTAGGGTTTAAATCTTGTATAATGAGTGTAGTAGCTTGTACACAAGTGGTGGTGAAGAAATTAGAATGAAAATGGAGGTAAAACGGCTATTTTAGAGATTATGCTTAATGACTTGTACATTTAGCTTTTAGAGATTTGTGCTTTGATTTAAAGAGATTATATATTTTAGATGAGATGTTATATTACTTGTACATATGCTTTAGAATTCAAAATCTCGGCATTTTATTGTGTATATCTTTTTATATACAATTTACATTTGTAAACTTCTTAAAAACCATTTCCGAAAACCTAAATAATTTAGGTGGTGGCACAACATTTTTATACAGCAAGGGACGAATTTTCTAGGGTTCTTGGGAGTACAAGGGAGCTAAGAAAATTATTGGTTCATTGGTTTGAAGCTTGATTCGATTTATGGTGTTCTTTTGAATTCGAAATCCCTAGCCGAACTCAATAATTCATAAAATCATCCATAATTATTCAAGGTATTTTTATAACTCATTTTACATTATATAGATCTGATATGTTCATGAGAAAAATTACCATGCACGTTATTTTGATTTATTAAGTTAGGTCGAGTTAATCGTTACTCCACATTTGTTGCATATAGACACACACTAGACACGAACCTAAAATATTAATACAAGTAAAATGCAATTAAAATGTGATCTTGGTTCTCTCATTTTAGGTAACAATGCCTCGAAAATCATCTGAAGACTACAAAAATACAAGACATTGTATCCCTAAAATATCACATGAATTTCGTACTCCAATAAGAGAAAAACTAATGAACCTTGAAGAACGCTATATCCATGAGGGTCGGGTGGTTTTTGACAATTTTGTAGACCTAAACTATGTTCGGTCTTTGTTTCATTTTGTTGAGTTCGAATGTCTCCTTGAAATCAATGAACAAATATGTCCTCGCTTCATAATCGAGTTCTATAGTCAATATCAAATCAATTATTCTGACGAAGGTCAAATGTTTGTCGAATTTGTGATTCAAAATCAACTCTTCTCGTACTCTCTTGAAAATTTTGCTTAAATTCTTGACATTCTTTATGAATGCGCATGTGTCTTTACCGATAGATGGAGACTTGATGAGCTGGCATATGGTATCCCTTTAGATGGTCCATATCAAACCAACCCTCCTTCCATTGAGGACATCATTTCGTCTATTCGAATTGATCAAGAAGGTCAAGTCCGTCACATCCATCATGAGGAAGAGATTGATGTTCTTGAATATCAAATTCTCACTCGTGAAATCGTGTCAACTTTGAATACTTTAGAGGAAATCATCAGGGAAAACATCTTCTGTCTGGGGTAATCAGGATCATGCTCCTGCTTGTCTTTGTTTTATGCGTTATTATGTTGTACACTCTGAAAGATTCAATCTTGCATATTACTTGGCGAAACAAATGGAGTGGGTCACTAAGCAAGGTAGGTTAATTCTACCATATGGTATGCTATTAACCCGTTTGTTTAAATTAATCATGAATGAATATCTCGAGTTGTACAACGAGTCCTATGTCTTATACGATCGTGTCATGAATCCTCTTGCCGCTCAACTAGAGCGAAAACCCAGAAGGGATCATGGTACGAGAAGAGGTCGTCCATCCACTTCCTCCTCCACCTTCGATCAACCATCCTCATCTTATCTCAACGATGATGATGATGGTGATGATGGAAATGACAAAGGGACCTCACGTGCAAGCACTCCTTCCCCCATTCGTTATGTCAATTCCTTAACCAATCAAGTTCCTCAAGTTTTTCAAAACCCACCTAACATTGACCCTCACTTGGAACCATTTTACACCTGCCAAACTGAAATCATCAACCGTTAAGTACGCTACGAGTTGAGATATGGCGGAGTTAAGGTCAATCCGAAAAACTTTAGAGGTTGTGGTGGATACATGTAGAAAGTGAGCAATGAGGAAAATTGCTTTAAGACATTATTATCTATACTATTTAATAATCTACTATGCTTAGATATTTGATCTTATGCCATTTGCTAGAAACTTAGTATGGGATACATCACTTGCCTTGGATGATTATTTGATTTTATCATCCTAAACCTATGCTTGCATGCACACTAATACACTTTGGTTATGTTCAATATATTATGCATGCTTATGAACTTGTCAATTTGTATGCTTTTTTGAATTGAATTTAGAATGCTTGTCTAATTGTTGATTGTTATGTCTTAGTGATTCATGATGAATAGAATTGACTGCAAAATCGGAAAATGTTTTCGTATAGGTTTTACAGAAAAACTAGAAAAATTCCCTCACTCCAAAAAAATAGACCCCCAAATAACTGGGCGACCCCCAATTTATTTGGATCGCGGGTATTTAGCGGACGCCGTCAGAGGGAAGGTCGTATTTCTTCACTGTGACCTCCTGAATTTTTGTTCGTGGACCACTATCCCATCTATGGCCTAGCTGATTTCTGGCTTTTGGATTAAACATTTTTTGGATCTAAAACTTTCAAAACCCATTGGCCTTTACCTCTTGAATCTACTTCTTTCCCAACTTATAAATCATGAAATCTTCTTATTCCTCTCATTTCTTCTTCCCTCAATCCAAAATTAATGAATTCACAAATGCTTCTCTTAAACCCTTCCACAGATAATCAAAACTAACCATAATCCCTCCTAGACAACTAGTTGTCAAACATCTCCAGTGATGAAGGAAATCACCACTACACCTTCTCCTACACCATTCTTCAGCTCCATTTCTCCAAAGGCACCATCAAAACTTCCATCCATAAATCAAACCTCCTCAAGCCAAGATAATACATCTTCTTCTTTTCAATCAAAACTTCAAATTTCACCTCCATCCTCAAATGAGCCAACCTCTCCTCAACCTTTGAACCCTTTGTTGAGGATTATTTTGGTTGTCCCTTAGACCTTTAAACCCTAACCACTTCAAATCCTTCCTTCTTTGGATTTCATCTATTCATTATCACCAATCACACCTCTTGAAAATCTTTCAAGTCTACCTTCACCATCACCACCACCACCTCAACCTCCTATCATGGGGCATCCACTCTACTACAGCTATCATAACTATCATGGATCAACTTGTATTTTTTGTTCCTACAACCGTAACCTCTACTTAAACCTTCGAGATGAAATGAAATTAAATTGGTTTTGTCATCTCGAGTTATCTTCTAACTTACCACTTCACAACTCATTTTCACTCCATACATCGACCTTTTTCAAAGGTTAATAAATGGAAAATCCAAAGACATTTTTGTTTAAAAAGTCATTCTCTATGCATCATGAATCATTTAAGACTTATGATGTTATTATGTAGCTTTATCTTCGTATAAGCTTCTAGTTTTATTTTGCATGAATGTATTAGTTGGTTGTGCTAATGTATGAGTTTCTTGTTGGTGGAATGAAACTCTTCTTTTGTTAATTTACATACAATGTGTTAACTTGAAAGATATTTGTCATGCTATGTTGGTTTGCACTTGTATTTCTAACCTTGTTATGTAGCAAACAAACTATCGTAAGATCGATCCCTTGGTGCCCCAAACAAGGGGGAGCATACATCAAGGGGGAGTCTTTAATCGTCGATTTCTTTCTCTCTACTACAACTCGACGATCAACCTTTTTGGATTTGACAAAAAGGGGGAGAAATAGAATTTAACTCATTAATAATTTATAAACTTCCAATTTTATACTAAATGAGTTTATGTTTTGTCATCATCAAAAAGGGGGAGATTGTTAATACAAATAATGTCTAAAAATGTTATTTATATTTTTTGACCTCTCGATGTTTTGATAATAACAAAATGTGAAAACGTTTACGATAAAATTAAACGTTTATAAATTACTAATCGTAAAATTCCATTTCTAAATTTAATCAACGTAAGGTTATGGATAAACACAATCATTAAATCATGATATGATCACGAAAATATTTTTGTCCTAAAATAACCTTTTTACAAAAGTGTTTTTTACAAAAATATAAACACAAAATAATTATTTATAAAAGAAATGTTTTATTAAATTAATTAATTTGAAATCAGATTTTCTCCCCCAAAATGGAAAGTTTTAAAACAGATAACACCTTCCATACAAAAAGACAAAAAGGGGAGCGTAGTCTATGACAGCCCCCTTATAGGCCTGGCGGCCCCCTTATATATTAGGGATCGCCGGGACCGCCGTCAATACAACGGCTCTTTTTTGTGCTATAAAACTGGGCACCCCATCTATTAAATAGAAACCTCTTAACACAAAATTTTTTCAGATCGTTATTCTTCTTCTTCCTTTCTGTCTAAAACACATATCTTGATCATAAAATATCTTGATCTTTTTTTAAGTGATTAATTTCTGTCTTCTCCCTTTTCTTATCAAGTAAAGAGAAGAAAATGTATTCTTCTAACATACTATTTGTTTAAAAGTGATCTCTTCTCTTCTCTCAGGATCACATATTTCATTACATTTACTTTGTGGTGTTGTGTAATTTAGATTGAGTGTAGATCCAATAGTTGTATATTGTATAATTGGTGTGATTTGGATTTTGTGTCAATCCAAGGGGTATATCTCTTGTTGAGTGTATAAAGACTTTGTGAACTTAGATTGGTTCTAGCTATAGATAGGACTCGACATCTGCTTTAGTGTCAGAAAAGAAAGTAAGCGACGTGTAAAAGGTTTTCTCGATAAAAGGGAGTTGTTGAATAGTGAAATCTCGAGTGAAGTACTTCTGGGAGTGGGTTACCTTGGATTTAAGTCAGATCGAGTATACGTTACACGTATGTCGAACAGAGCTTCTTTGTACTTCTTATTTTCCCGATAACAATGATCGTGTGTGTTGTGCGCTCATTGCTGTCCCGTTTTGTACGACGTCTGCCGCCAGTTAAGTCCACTGAACTAATGTAGATGACATCCCGCGCAGCGGTCCTCTATCACTGAGCCAGCATATGACTACGCGCGACGACCCATCGCTTATTCCGGTTTGCCCTTTAGTTTGTGATTCATACTCCTGCTTGATTGCGAATTGACATACAAAACTCGAATCTAACAATTTTTCTAAGCAAAGCTTTTTTTAAAACGACAATTACCAGTAAATATTCAAACCCCCCTTCTTGTTTTCATACATTTCGTGGGACCGACGAAGACGTACTTAGTGGCTGGGTAATTCGAATTGGCCATTCGATTTCATGGACTGAGGAAGATCGTACTTACGTAGGCAGGTAATACGAATATGGCACTTGATTACGGTTGTCGGAAAGACGTACTTCCCTGTGGCCAGTAATGCAGAATATGACATTTCGACTTACGGCCGACGGGATGACGTACTTCTTCGGCCAGTGGTAATGCGAATATGGCATTCAACTTACGGCCGATGGAAGACGTACTTCCGTGGCCGGGTAATGCGAATTCGGCATTCGACTTACGGTCCGACGAAAAAGACAATTACTTCCGTGGCGGGTTAATGCGAGAATATGGCATTCGACTTTACGGATCGAAGGAAGCGACTTCCATTGGGCCGGGTAATGCGAATATGGCATTCGACTTATGGCCGGACCTACAATGCCTCTTACGTACTTTCTATATCCGTAGATACTTACGTGACATGCACAAAGATAATTATAATGGTATCATTATACCCCTATAGCCCACCGAGTTTAATGGTGCAATGTTCTTTTAGCAGTATTAAAGTTGCAGACAAAGTATCCAAAAAACATGAATAATTTTAACACCTACCCCAACAGGCCATGACACGCGTAACACAGAGCTTACTAGAAAGGTGGCTGGTTCATATACCAAAACTTGTAGCCTACTAGGAAATAGCGCTTGACTATGTGCGATCTGAAATGGAACACAAGGTGTTTGTTTATTTAGTATGTCCCGATTTCGGGAATTTAAGTCCGTACATTAGGAAGGTAGCGGATATGAATTAAAAGTAATATGATTTAACTAATAATAGATAAGAATGTGTTACAAACAAATGTTTTCATGTTGTTGTGTCATTATGATGACCAGCTAAACAACTTCTCGGATGCATTTGATAAGACTGAAAAAGTATGCGATATAGATTATTCGTGGATCTTCCTGAGTTGACCGGTGATCAAAAAATAGTTAGCCTGCGGGTTGCCACTCGGCCGGGAGTACAAAGTTGACTCCAAATGTATAATCTTAAATATCATTAAGAGCTCAAATGGTGCGGTGTTATGGAGGGGTTGTAGCCCTGTGTCTCCATGCTTGGTTAAGCAATGAAGTCTTATGACAAAAAGAGCGGGATATCCAGCTGGTTTGGTAATCGGAACTTGCAGTGGGATAAGGTTTTAGGCTCATGATGTTAGTCATAGTGAAGTAAACTTCCAAATGTAGGGTACAAAGACTTTGGGAGTGTCCAAGTTCATTGACCGGTGATTTACCTCCGGAAGGCTCGAGACCGCAATGGTGATGCGGTTGGTGACCGCGGATACCAAAGAGGAAAACAAGTCCGGGCGTGCGGAAAAATAATCGTAAATCATCACCCACATAAATCGCATAATCTTTGCAAATGATGGATAAATATGCAAAATAATATTTGCTAAACCATTTAATATGGCATGCCGTTGTATGCGACGTTTTTACCAAGTCATGGCTTAATCAGAAAATTATATTGTTTCCTGTTGAAACAATTTTTTTGTTTTTTTTTGAAAATGTATATCAAATATGGTAAACACCGACAAATGTAGAATTTTCATCAATCGTTGCTAGACAAATTTGATCCTTTGGCTTATTTCCTAATTTCATCACATATAAGCCTTTCTTCCTAATACCTCTACCTATGACTTTACCGTCCTTAGTTATTTCACTATCATGTTCAGAGAAAGTTACTCTACACTTATTATCACATAATTGTCCTATACTTAGCAAGTTAAATCCTATGTTATCAACATGTTCTACATTATCTATTTTGAGAGAGTCATTAGAAATCGTACCTTTTTGCCAATGATGTTACCGCGAAGATTAGTACTGATATGTGTGAAAACACATATCCTTTTTATATCAAAAATGACCCTTAAAAGACTAAAATTATGCTTTAAATGCTTGAATATTGCTTGTTTTGTCTTTTTGATTGTGTAGGTGCGGATATTGCAAAAATCAAAAGAAAATGGTTAAAACCGGGCAAACACGAACACGTGAACGGAAGAGCATGCAAAAAGCCGGGAGGAAGCTATCAAAGTAAAAAAATCAACTCTCAGTCAACCCAAGTCAAACACAAAAAACAAAAATCCCAAAATTACCAAACCAGTTCCTCATTTATAAACCAATTCACAAAAATAATCCTTAAAATCCTAACGGTCGTTAACTTTTATTTATAAAAGTTAACACTTGTTATCTCTTTTTTTATAACAAATCCAAAACCAAGCCCGGGCCCATTTCCCTTATATAACCCGGCCCAAGCCCGAAGCCAAATAAGATTTTACCCGGGTCAACACAAATTAAACGCACCTTTATAAAAGAAAAAGAAGCGGGAAAAGTGGTTTTACTGTTCACCTTCTTCTTCCTTTTCACCCTGGGTCAAATCATAGGGCAAGTTTAAATTGAGAGCTAGAAAGGGTAATTCAGGTGTGAAAGTACAACATGGCAGGGTTAAAACGTCACTTAAGCTTCTCATTGGTCAATACCCTTCAAGATATGCCATGCGGGCTAGTAAGAAAGCACAAGGAAAGGGATATTTTGCACTAATTATACACTCAGAAGTAACACAAGAAGCTACAAACCACGGATTGTGTAACACCCCCATTTTTACATATAGCAGCGGAAGCTAATCTGGGGTATTACTTCAAGGTACAACAGTCATAATCATAGAAAACGAATCAAAAAGAGTCGTTTATGAAAATAAGTTATCATTCTTTATTTCTTCAGAGTTTTTACAAAAGAGAGGTTTCCAGAATCTAAAATACAACATTTGAATGATAACGGTTTTTCCATCTTCGTGTCCTCGTCACTCCGTGCCATTAGTTACCTGAGATAAAACATGCTAAAAAGTCAACACAAAGGTTGAGTGAAATTCATAGGTTTAATTAATATAATTTGAATGCAAATGTGATAATTGGGTTACGTTGATATACACCCAGTATTTGAAAATATAATTTATTATTGCCTCATTAGCTCATGAATCGGATGCCTTAGGTTATGTGATATGTTGCCCCTCGCGGGCACCTTTGTCAAATACCCGCGTGATTTTGAATGATGTGCAATTGGTTAACACGTAATGGGTACACACGGGGAGTCAACAAATAGATTCTATTCACATTCATTCGCGCTTACTACGGAGAGTACTTAAGGTTCATGATTATGGGAACTTAAAGTGCAAGCAGGTTACTTGGCGAATAGTAAATTGAATAGCATATGTAGAGTAATTGCCATTCATGTTTATAGCAGGTATTCCCCTCGGCGGGTTTATAAAAAGTTTTGAAATGCAGAGGCTTATAATGCAAAACTCACCTGAACAGTTATTTTGGGAAATTGATGCTAATTGTATTGGGAAGGAAGGTAACGGCTTCAACACGGCAATCACAGACAACCCTGGGTTATTATTTTGGCAGTTTAGTTTGATTGTATCTATAATTTTTGGATATCGCATGTGGTATTGATATAAAATAATCATAACACAGTTTCAGGCCACATGATTAGAAGGTATTCAGTAAACGTATTGTGGAGCTAGGGCACTTTAATCGCATTAAAACCCAAACAATCAGACAGAATGTAGTCCCAGATGAAACTTCTTAATATGAAGCTCCTAGTTGTATTTGTGGTATGATATAGATCGAGGACCATGATTTTGATAGCACCATCGATGGTGAATGATGTAATGATTACGATCATAAAGCAGTTCGTTTTAAGCATTTTATTCAATATCGGAAATGTTTAAGCACGAGGAGCGTTAATTCAAAGTTGATGTTGGTAATGTTTTAAATTTGATTTCACTTTTTCAAAATGTCATTTTAAACCCTAGGGGTCTTAGAAAAACTGCATGTAGGCTGGGGTTTGCAATTTTTACGACTTGGTCCTTCAACTTTTATTGATATACCAAGTAAACCTTGGACTTTGAAAAGTGACATAATAGACCCCTATAGTTACAACTTTGATAAAATGACACTTTTAGTCCTTTTAGTTATAAGTTTCTAAAATTTACGATATATACCCCTTGCATGGATTATAATTTACATAAACATGGTCCAAATTGCCATGCAGCTTAATTTAAACATTTCACTAGTCATTTATAAGTTATTATAAAACAAAATATGAAGTTTTTAACTTTAACACAAGTTTAATTTAACGATTCGCTAAGCTAAAAGGTAAAATGGGTCAAATTAGGGTTTCAAAACGAAAACGCTCGGGTTTTAAGATCAAATTCTCTTATGACTTATCAAAGCAAACTTAATTTATAACATTATAATAGTTATTAGGATAGATTTAACAAAAGTTTACAAGTTTAAACCCATCGTTTAAGTAAAAACATGAAAATTAGGGGTTTCGGGGTTTCGGTTTTGGTATCAAAAAGGCATAACACTTAGGTTTTTGAGTTCAAGCTTTTTATATGATTTTAGCAAGGACATATGAACATATATGACGTTACATAAGCAGATATTAAGTTATTTACAGAAACCTGGTTTAAAGCTTATAGCTTGGAAACGGGTCAGAATCGGGACTTTCGGCTTCGTACGGCTAGAGTAACGACTCTCGGGCTTCGTTTCTTGGTTTCTTTTGCTTCCTTTCTGTACTTGAGACTTCTTAAGATCTATTAGAATTCATATTGAGCAAGGAGTTGCTACTATGAAGGGTTATAGAGGAGGAAGTGGGGGATGAAGAAGAATGAACACACTATGCCCCTATTTATACTTGTTTCAAGCTTAGATGAGTAAGCAAGCCTTAGGATCTGGTCTTGACACCTCAAGGGTCTAGTATAGAAGGTGTATAAGCTAGAAAATGATGAGTAGAAGGTCTAGAAACTAGCTTGAATGTGTTGGCTTGTTTCTTTGATGCCGCGGCTGAAGTAAGCAAAAACAAGGCCATGTGCTTCTCAAATTTGACCAAGGATTGGTCTAAGTAGGTGCATAAGCTGCTTGAAGGTTTCTAGAAGAGTTCTTGGGTGGTCATTTGCACATGGTAGCAATTTAGAGGGGTTAAAATGGTCATAGAAGCAAACCGGGTCTATTTTGGGTTCGACGGGTTCTTCAAAGGTTTTAACAAGGTACATTGTGTTATAAATGATTAAGGAATGATGAAATAGGTTGTTAAGGTCTGGGATTAAAGTAATTAGCAAAGATTAGCAATTCGTTTGGGTTAAAACGGATTAGAATTGAAGAAATGGGAGTACGGGTTCAACTAGGGCTCGTTTAGGGTTTTCTTGACTTTCTTGGCTTATATTTTGCATACTCTTGATTAGGAATGATGGAATACAAATCCTAGGGCTTATATAAAGTATTATAAATGAATTTTGGTCGTTGGTTTAAGTTATAATGGGTTGAAATTGAGAAAACGGGTCAAAATCACAATTAGGGCATAATTAGGGTTTTCTGGATTCGTTAAGGTTTTCTAAGCTTTGATTTCTTGCACATTGCCAAGTAAATGATAGATGATGATTTGTAAACTTATTTTATGAGTTTACAATGGCCCTTGGTTGGTTGTTTGGGATTAGAATGGTTTAAAACAAGTAAACGGGTTAAATGGACCAATTAGGTACATTTAGGGTTTCTAGGATATGTTTTACGTACAAGTGAAGTAAAATGATGAAGTAATGATGAAATAATGATTGAATAGGATTGATATGATTGTAAAATAAGTTATTACAACTTAATTAAGTGTTGGTTTGGGTTTACAATGGATAAAAGCCAAGAAACAGGTCATGTTTTAGAAACTAGCTCGGTTTTAGGGTTTAGGGTTTTGAATTAGGGTTTTGAGTGTAAAAAGATGTATGAAAGTTTATGAATAGAATATTTAGGGTTTATACATTGTAAAATGAGTATATTAGCTTGCTTAAGTGGTGGTGAAGAAATTAGAATGAAAACGGAGGTAAAACGGCTATTTTAGAGATCATGCTTAATGACTTGTATATTGAGTTTTTAGAGATTTGTGCTTTGATTTAAAGAGATTATATATTTCAGATGAGATGTTATATTACTTGTACATATGCTTTAGTAGCTTGTGCATTCACTTTAGGGGTTAACCCTTCCATGAGATTAGGGTTTAGGGCATCCGATAATGGTTTAAAGCCCGTTTTGATATGATGTTGCAAATGGTACCTTTTAGAAATAATGTACCTTGTAATAACGATATTATGATATTGACTTGATATGTTATGATGTTTGTTTGACATATATGAAGATAGGATTGCCATACGTAGGTTGTCCGAGTCCGTTAACTTGAGTTATGCAGGTTATATTGCATATTGAGATATTGGCAAAGTAATGTAATGTAATAAAGCAAAAAATTTCCCTGAAAAAGGTGAGTTCATATATAACTGATAGATTGTACATCGTCTAACTTAATAGATGGATATTTACATTTATGAAAATTGCGGGTTGTTATACCCATAAGTTGGTGTTACCAAGTTATGGTACCTGGAGCTCTAATTCTTTCTTTCCATTCATACCAGAACCCATCTCTCTCTCTCTCTCACTCTCTTTCAACGCACACCTCTCTGAAACTTTTGTTCTTTATCTCTCTAAAAAAGAAATCACCGACCTTTATTGCGCCCTCTCTAGATTCAGATCATGGGTTTAGGGTTTGTTCTTGGAGTTTGTTTTAATTATGATTTGTAAGGGAGTTTGCTGCAATTACCTACGTTCTGCTCTTTTGTACCTAACTTGAAATCTAATGAAGTTGGTTTTGATTGTGGTCTTTTCTTTGTTACTACAGTGAAAGATGAGCCAAGGTTTGTTTTCCGAAGGTATTTAAATATTACTGTTTGATTTCAAGGTCTTTATTGGGTTTATGTTTTTTATGTTTTTAAAAAGGGTTGTTTTGATTTATTTGTGATTAAAATTGTTTTATATTAAATACCACTGAGATGTGATATTGATGCTGACATTGTTGTTGTTACTGCTTACAATCACGATTTATGGTTCTGACTTACTTAGACTTTCGGTTTATGCTCCTTAGATGCCACCGCTCCTTTCGTTGCCGCTATCCACGGCGTGCGACGATAGTGACGGGTGCGTGACGATGGTGATAGCCTTAAAGGCTGTAAAACAAGCCAACAGGTTAAAATTGAGCCGTATCTTGGCGGGGCAGCACGAGAACGTGTTTGCAGCCATGGCGGCTCGGAGTTTCTTTTAATCGGGTTTCATGAGAACTGTGAACACGGTCGGGCCGTTCTTTGCATTCAATGTATTTAAGGCAGTAATACTGCCCTTTAATATAACGGTATAATTATGGTGATATCGATTGTGAAAGACTATATGCAATCTGAGCCTTTGATATAAGGCACTTTCTTTGTGAAAGGGATGCGATAGGAATCATGGTGACATCTATTGTTATTGGTTGTCAGCAACTTGAATGACTTGGATAAGGTGACATTGTCTATATGCATTGTGGCAGGGCGAGTTTTTTAGACTCGTAGCCATGGTGCATTTTTTATCAGTTTCTATTTCATGAGAAATCTGAGCCTCGGATATAAGGCACGTTTTGTGTGAAAGGGTTGCGATAACAATCATGGTGATAGCTATTGTGATTGATGTATTTTCGATCAGTTTCTATTTCGTGAGAATTGTGGTGACATCGATTGTGAAAGGCCATGATGAACCTGGTATGAGTGGAAACAGAGAAACAGGGGTTTTCATATGAGTGAAACACATATCACACACGTTCGAATAAACCTCGGGACATTAGACTACCACCCACGTGTATATACTACGACCCAAAGAAGAACGGGTCGGACGGGTTTTTTGCATTAACTACATTTTAGGCCCATTGAGATTACGATCCTGACTTTTATATATATATGAGTATTATCCACAGCTTGGCGTAGCAATAAATGTGCGAGTCAGGCTCGGCTTGGCTTGACCTTCTGGCAAGGCAAGCTTAATAAGCTTGCAGCCATGACCCTATTTTCTGTAGAAACTACAACGATACAAAATATGGCATCATGTTGAGATGATGTGCAATCACTGTTAACGAGGCTGTGATGAGTTTAAATGGGTTCCGTTAAAGCTGAGATTGTCCACAAATTGGCGAGGCAGCCTATTAGGTTTGCAGCCATGTCGGGCGTATCCTCTTTTTCTCGATTAGAGCCCTATCTGAGCCTCATACTTTCCTGTTGTGTCGACTGTTATAGATACATAAGCTGCATTGGTAGTAGCATGTGGCCGTGATCAATGAGGTTGTGCAATTGCTGGTATTTTTACATATTGTTATACCGCCCTTTTTCCGAATGGGTTGGATGCTCAAAGTGTAGTAGTATAATGGCATTCGTGTATTTGAAGGGCATTTGAATGTGTCCTTTCTCTATTTAAGAGTCGGGTGCGTTTAATACAATAGTGCGGGACAATGAGATTCACAAAAGATTGGTAACTCGGCTTCGTAAAAAAATATAAATGTGTTTTGTTTGTTTTAAATTCATACGATTTATAGCTTTATATTAAAGGGCAGGATTGCTGCCTTAAATGCATTTGATGCAACAACCGGCCTGACCCGTGCTTTTTTTATAGGTAGTATAATGTCCCGGTGTTTCTCTACACGTGTGTGCTGCATGTTTCACTCATAACAAAAACCCTCTCTCTCTCTTTTAACATACCTTTCTGAAACTTTTTTTCTTTCTCTTCTTAAAAATGATGCTATGCAATCATTGTTAACGAGGCTGTGATGAGTTTAAATGGGTTCAGTTAAAGCTGAGATTGTCCGTAACTTGGCGAGGCAACCTATTAGGTTCGCAGCCATGGCAGGCGTATCCTCTTTTCCTTGATTAGTACTGTATCTGAGCTTCATACTTACCCTCTTTGTCAATTTTTATAGACACATAAGGTGCATTGGCAGTAGCATGTGGCCGTGATCAATGGGGTCGAGAAATTGCTGGTATTTTTGCCTATTGTCATACTGCCCTTTTTCTGAATGGTTTGGATGCTCAGAGTCTAGTCGTCTACTAGCATTCATGTATTTGATGGGCATTTGAATATGGCCTTTCTCGATTTAAGATTCGGGCATGTTTAACAGAATAAAACTTTTGAGAAATCGCGAACTAATACAAACTGTTTGCAGGTATATTCTTACTTCTATTCACTTCAGAATGTGTAGAATTTACTTTTTTTTGTACCTCATTGATTACTGAATTGCAGTTATGTTATTCTAAAAAATGTGCTTAATTGCAGATAAATCAAAGATTATCTCTGCTTTGGGTATACACATAAATTGGGTAAAAAGAGCTGGAGTCACGCCTTGCATTTTCATTTCAAAATTTAGTTCTACCAGCCTATTTTGTGTATGTTACTAAAGGATATTTGTTGGCTACTAATGATATGTTTATTCCTCACTTTTGTTAAGGATTGCAGGATAGACACCTCTATGTGCAGCGATAGTTCCCAATTTTCACCTACTGATGCATAGTTATAAAGTTATGAACATGTATCTGATGGCTCTGTTGAATCTTTCTGCAAGGTACTGTGATATAGACGAATGGTAACTACAATGAAAGTTATTTCGTATATTGAACATTTATCAGTTAATGTGAAACAAGGTGTGTATGTTAGAGGAAAAAGTAAAAGGCGCCAAAATGGTTCGTTTTGGTATGGGTCAAAATGGGTGGTTTTGGTACGGATCAAAACGATTTGGTCATAATGACGAAACAAATACTTTACAATATTTATATACTTTTAGGAATACTTAACGAGTCAAAAATGATTCGAATAATAGTTGTAAAAACGGGAAGAAAAATGTGCGAGAATAGGTTATCAAATCCTGCGAAAATTATTCTTCATTGCATGCGACTTTAAGGTTATCATAACGAGAATACGCTGTTTAGAGTGCATTGTAAAACTACTTATTTTCTAATTTACGCTCAAATAAGCATTTAAAAAATAAACATGTTGGCGCCTCTCATGAGAAAAAGTAAACCAGATAAGCAGTTTGAAATAAGCAGTTCCAAACACACTCTAATTTCTACTTTTTTATGTTACTAAATTAATTGGAATTGACATGTAGGTTTTGTGGTCTTCGGGCGAGACAAATGATGTTCCAAGTACACTTTCTAAACCATTATCTGGAATGCAGTTAATGAATGTGTAATAATCCTTATAACTACTCAGTGTGTGGCTGATGATGAAATTTTGCCGTCTATCTGTCACACTTGATAAATGACCCAACCATCTAATGCCCACGTAAATATGGACCTTCGGTCACTTTATGATAAACAACACATATCAGTAACTACCTAAACTGATTAATATGTGCTAGCCATGACTCGAGCTAAATTTTTTATTGTTTCTTTATTAAATAGCTTACAAAGCATTTTAAATTTACATAGATGCATTCTTTGTTTACATGTAATTACCATGTTCATACATTTATTTTACCTATAAAGTAGTCGAGTTTAAGTATAACATTGATCACATGTATGCATCCTTTGTTTATATCGCTTACAACTGTATCAATTTAAGCAATCCAAAACAACCTGTAATGTGATGTGTGATTTACTCATATTAGTCTACGAGGAAGATATATATAACCTTGATTCAAACTTGATTTTTACACATAGCCTATCAATTATTTTTATGATATCAAACAGAAGGTTCATAAGATGGTGAAGGTGAGAATGGCTTTTGCAAATAGAAAAACATCAGATTGTAGTGAGTCCATATGTGAAAAGCCGTGGTTTAGGTGATTCACCAGTGTCGCGGCAACTGAATATGTGGGATCAAGCCGTGCTGAGAACCAAGGTGAATAGGAATCTTTGAATTGTTTTCTTCGATATTTTTTCATCTGCACGGTCTCTTTGTGTGCGTAGTTTTTAACAGTCGGGTTTCGTCTTGAGGTTTTGGCTCTGTTTTTATAAATGTGCCTTATTCTTACAATTTGAGAGGACGTAAAAGGCAAGCTAACATCTGTGAAGAGGCGTGGTTTAGGTGATCAACGAAGATCGTTTAATGGGGAAGTTACAGCGAGTACATTCAGCACTGCTGTGGCGACCGACCACGTGGGATCAAGCCGTGATGAAACCCAAGGTGAACAAGAGTCTTTGAGCTGTTTTACTATCACAGTGTACTTATGTGATTGGATATCTTTATGTTTGACTTGGGTGATTGTACTTGGAAAAATGCAGTCCTATGAAGGAAGTTAAAACAGATTCTGGTCCAGTACCATTGTATGCATTTGATTTGGTGCACAATGGAAGTAGAGTTGGCTTAATGGGAGGTTATCATGTTATTTTATTAGATATAGTGAATATATTATTTTGAATGTAAATATGGGATGTTTAAGGAACAAAGATGACTCTTTGTTTATAAAACTTTCTTTACAAAATTTAGCTTTACATCTTCGATGCATTACCTCGCCACTTATACAATTTGTCCATGTATGTTTAATATCGCTACAATTCAGGTTTATACAAATGTTATATATGCGTAGTACAAAACTTAATATTTCACAAATAAGTGTAGGTACAATATGAAATACATTATTTCCGGTATCCCTCTTATGAACTTATTTGATTAATAGACTCACTTTTTAACATTTATTGACTCAAGCCAATACGATTTTAAGGTCTAACAGATCGGACTTCAAGCATGATTAAAAGTTTTGCAAACACTAAATCTCAATATGCTCCAAACACTCAATTACAAACAACCATCTACTTCAAGCATGATTAAAAGTTGTGCAAACACTAAATCTCAATATGCCCCAAACACACAATTACAAACAACCATCTATGCTAGCATTGTACATTATCTAACCACTCTTTTTTTGGTTGCTTTTTTCTACTTTTCTTATCATGCTAATGTAACTGTAGAACTCTAATGCCACTGTAATGATCAATAATTAGCTCTACCTGTACACACAAACCTATCTACTAAAATTTTGGCCTCTCACTATGTGAAGTTGAGGGCTATTTATGTATCTAATGCCAAAGAAGCCTACAAATATAAGGTTTCGTCGCATACAATACTTCCATGCACGAACATCCTACCTAGCCACATCCATCCTTAACGAACACCCGCGCTCTGCAGCGGAGCGCGGGTTACAAACCTCGTTAATTATATGTGTTGAAATCATGTATTTTATAGTAATGATTAGTTCATATTTGAAAATGTTTTTAATTCATAAAAGTTTAAACAACATCAATAAAGTTGTTGGCAAAATCCATACAGATAAAATCATTCATCCATATTTGTAGGAAATAAACCAAATTTCCAAAACAAACCCTCTAAGTCAAATTGAACATAACTTTGACCTGCAGCGCTTTTAGAGATATGAGTTGTAGATCTTGAATTACAATTCAAAGTTTTTCAATGGAAATTTCAACACCGTCTTCTGGTTTAGGATGTGAGAGATATATCAATTCTGCATCCGGATTCACCAATTCCCACCTGAAGTTTAATTTATTGTAAAAAACCAACAATTAGTACTAATACATTCCCTAGAATGTTTTGGTATATATATGAAACCGAAAACGATACAAACTTTTTAAATGAAACTTACTTGTATCAGTGGACAAATGATAAAGAAAGATAGAAAGTTGTAAACGACAGCGAGCATATTTCCTGGAATTATCCTTGATCCGCCCCGAACACTTGGTATGTTCCGGGCGCCATTGGTACCTTAAAGTAAAAATAGCCAATGTTCTTAATTAGCATGAAGAAAACAAAAAATGATTCTTGATTAAGGATTTAAAATATCCTTTAGGGATGAATCCCATCTATCAGGGTTGAAAAACACAATGGATCATTGCAAGTTCTCAGGATTTGTATGTCGTTATCTAATCCAATATATTAAATTCCATACTGTCGGTTTAGGTATATCCTATATGATAAAACAAAACATTTATAGCAAGAAAATATGAAACAAAGGAATTAGCTAATAAAACATCAATGCACTTGGATAGTTGAATCTTTGTGTCTTGTTCGAAAGACCAATGGAGCGACATTGCCATTCTGATTGTTTCATCTACAACTTATGGTGTATTTCATCTTCAAGACTCTCATCACTCTAACAATTGTTCATTCTTGCTTTTTTTGAGAGACCTGTTTTGTTCCTATAATATATTTAATATTGAGATGAAAACAGTCAACAAATATTAAGGATTGAGAGTAGGACCAGGTGTAGATGTACCGAAGCTTTTGTAGAACCTTGGGTACTTTAGCGATGATGATAAACCGCCCCACATTGTGGCCAAGAGTAGTTGATTCATAGCCAGCAACAAGACACACCTATAATATTGTCAAGGACTCTTCATCACTAAATTTTCTCTCTTCTTCGGTCCTTCAACATCATCAAACCATACATAAGTCCTTGATGGTTGAGTATTCCATCGTCATGTTGTTCTTCCTTTTTTCCAACTCTTCCTTAAAAATTGCATTGGCTTTTTTCCGACACTATCAAAATAATGTTGTTGCACACATCTTTAGATTTATCACGAAAGCAGGTTATTGATATGATCAAAAGTTTATGACTTTGAATCAAACTGTAGGGCATGATGATAAGCAAATCATGTTGGTATATTCAGTGGGTAAGATCTAACCCCATTAAACAAATCCTCATAAAGTATTTGCCAAGCATATCAAGAGTTGGACCTGGCTCAAAACCAAACAAATAAATACATGCCAATGTTCTCAAATGTAACCTTCTTTATTTCTTCAGAGGAATTGAATTGTGCCATGTTCTGCCAAGAATGAAGGGCGAGACCATTCTGGTTGCCAAGGCAAGAAATCTGGCGAGTGCTAAGGTGGTTAATACTCTAGATACAAAACTTCTAATCTAACAGTTCTTTTCCATGACCGCACCTAGTGATTCTTTGCCAATAATCTCAACGTTTGGCCCATTCTAAGATAAAGCTTTCGTCAGCTCGAAATGCATATTTGTAGCCAGTGGTGAATATTACCAAAATTATGAAGGTTTACCAAATAAGTGTGGTTTTCTAGTACATTCCTATCCATTCTCCTACCTTATAAGCAAATGCATAAGTGAGTGAACAAATTACTGTACAAAAAAACATTTAAAAGATAACGACAGTCAATCATGAGAAAACAGTACTTTTAAACTAAAAGGCAACAGATATTTACTGTGACGCTTAGCATTTAATAATCATCAGGGCAACGACGGACTTTGAAGTACCAAAGAAATGTGGAACATTTCACCAATGATAGGAGACCCATGTGGCCAGGATAGCAGATTGATGCCACCTTCAGATGATCGAAAATCTTTGCCTTAAGTCCATACCAATATCATTCCACCACCAAAACAGCCAACTACTTAGCGGCTCCACTCCTAACACCACGGTCCAACAAATAGTGTTTCTGTTATGTTTTGTTTTCCCTCAGCTCCTTATGTGGGTTTTAAAAGTGCGGATGCGACTTCAAGTATTTAGAGACTCCTAGAAAAAGATGCCATATGCAACATTTCACTTATTTCTACATAAGTAGACAAGCAGTGCATGTATATTTTAAGCTATTTCGTTTCGGCGTATACCATTGGACGTACAATGCTAACAGTTGAATTTTTTATATAAATCCCAAAATAATCAAAATAAACAAGATCCGTAGGACACCTAAACTATTTTCTCGACGGGGGGGGAATAATAGAATAGTAATGTTTTAATAATGTTTTTTATTACGATTTTTTTCATGGACAATAAATAGATGCAATCTTATGATTATAGACGTACATCTTATAGCACTCTTCATAGATTCACTATAAGACCAAAAAAAATAATATTGTTTTTCCGTTTTTAGTCTTAACGCAACCTTATGTTTTTTAGTTAAAGGGGGTTTAACGCAAAAAGTCATAGTGATAAATATCGCATCAAAAATAAACCCGTAGTATTGTCTTTCATTGTTTAAGTTATTAATTTATAAATTTTGTAGACATGCCTATAGATTAACGGGGTTGAATTTAAAAACTATTAGAAAATCGGCTTTCAGTCTAAATAACTAATTGATGAAGTGGGTTGATTAGGAGTGGCTCAGCACCCACTAGTCACCCTACTAGCTCCGACTCTGAAACCATTGAAGGGTGTTTGTTTGGGCTTATATAGTTGGCTTATTAGTTATTTGATTTTGAGTTTATGTTTCCTAAGCTCATTTTTTGTGGCTTATTTTGAAACTTTTTGGCTACTTATGTAAATGTGTATTCGTTTATATTCCTTGAGATGAATACAATATGATACATATATAGTATCCATAATGGGCCTAACCTAGTTACATACAAATACAAAGAAGGCCATGGGCCGTATAGACTGTTAACAGCCCTCCGCAGTTGGAGCGGGAGATGAACGAATGCTCAAACTGGTACGAAACTCATCAAATAAACTAGTAGGTAAACCTTTGGTGAAGATATCCGCATACTGATAACGTGACGGGACGTGTAGAACCCGCATAGCACCGGTAGCAACAAAATCCCGAACAAAGTGAATGTCAATCTCGATATGCTTCGTGCGTTGATGTTGCACGGGATTAGAAGAGAGATAGACGGCACACACATTGTCACAATAGACAAGTGTAGCAGTGGCTAGAGGTGTATGAAGTTCACGTAATAGATTACGTAACCAGCAAGTTTCAGTAACCGCATTGGCAACACCCCGATACTCAGCCTCAACACTAGATCGAGAGAGAGTAAATTGGCGCTTCGATGACCAGGAGAGAAGATTGTTGCCAAGAAAAACACAATAACCAGAGGTTGATCGACGAGTAGTGGGACAACCCGCCCAATCCGCATCTGAGTAAGCCACTAAAGATGACGTCGTAGAGGAATAAAGCTGTAATCCATAGGACAAGGTGCCACGCACATACCGTAAGATCCTCTTGAGAGCAGAGAGATGAGGCTCTCGGGGGTCATGCATAAAGAGACAGACCTGCTGAACAGCATATGAAATGTCAGGCCGGGTAAAGGTGAGATACTGTAAGGCCCCAGCTAGGCTGCGATATAATGTAGAGTCAGAAATAGGAGCACCATCTGCAGAAAGTTTGGAGTCCGTGTCAACAGGTGTACGACACGGTTTACAATTAAGCATACCAGCCCGATCAAGAACCTCAGTCGCATACTTTTGTTGAGATAGAAACATCCCCGAAGCATTACGAGTCACAGAAATGCCCAAGAAATAATTAAGTGAGCCCAAATCAGTCATGGAGAACTCTGCATGAAGAGAAGTGATAATCTGCTGTAACAGATTAGAAGAAGATGCAGTCAAAACAATATCATCAACATATAAAAGCAAGTAAGCAGTGTCTGCCCCCTGTCTGTAGATGAAGAGTGAAGAGTCACAGCGACTATGATGAAACCCAACCCTATGATTATAGACGTACATCTTATAGCACTCTTCATAGATTCACTATAAGACCAAAAAAACCAATATTGTTTTTCCGTTTTTAGTCTTAACGCAACCTTATGTTTTTTAGTTGAAGGGGGTCGCGTGCTTAACGTTTCAAATTTTGTGTGTATTTTGCTATTAAAATACGAATGATGCAATGTTTTTTTTTTTGTTATTTGCTAACAAACGTTAGACAAAAATACCTTTTATGTTAAACATAAGTTAAACATTGCATCATTTATTCTTAGAGATGTATAATATCTAATGTTATTAATGTAAGGATGTATATGTCTCAACTTTTCTAACAGGAATGTATGATGTGAAAATGAGCAAGACACAAGGGTGTATCCTAAAGTTTAATCAAAATGAAAAGTTACTTTCAAGTAATTCTAATTTGTGTGTTGTTATATATACCCGTAGCTTACATTTTACCCTCGGTTCATCTTTTACCCCCAGTATAAGATTGTTTTTCTATTAAGATTTCTTTTGTATTTTTTGTCTTTTAATAATTTTGATTTGTCAAACTTTATATTCTATATTCTTTCCGTTTCATAGTTTAAATAGAATCAAAATTATAAGATTTAGAAAAATTAAGAAAAACAGAAGATACGTGTATCCATTCCTTTGTAGTTTTTGTAAAAATGATGATAACCGATAATGTGTATCGTTCCACTTCAAATATGGTTGAACAATGGTTTTTAGATTTATGAGTGACTTTAACACTAACCCTATCTCGAAATAAATGTTCATATTATTATTTATTGATAGTCTAAAATAAATGTCTTTTTTTCGTTTAACTAAAAAAGACTAAGTTTAGTGAGCGAATAAGATATTTGATTAATGAAAAGTGTATTTAGTGATAATTTATAAAATTTTGTGCATTTGGGAAAACTGTCTCATAAATGTTACCATGATGGATAAGATGAATTTTGTTCGTTGTTTAGGGCTAGGCATCGATATCGCGGTAGATTTGTCGGATATCCCAGTAAAAATGCGGGTGTGCCCGTGGTTCAAGTTTGTGATTTGTGTGATGATGAGGAGAATAGCAAAAGGCAACCAAAAACCGAAGTCGCATAGTTCGGTTGTTGTTTTAAAAAGGCGAAGTGTGAGGTATTTCATTGTTGTGGCGGTGGTGGGTAAGATGTTCAAGAGGTAGGCGGCCAAGTGAGGAGATTCAAACCCAAAATGTAGGTGGCAAGGTCTTACTTTGGTCACTGGTTTAAGAATTCTATCATCTTTTGTTTCGTTCTAGATGGATCGCTGATGCTTGAGTCGGTTACTATTTACACAACTTTGAGCTTAGAAAATCGGAGCTTAGAAAAGAAAGTAGATCATGTTGTTGATGGTGCGTATCTTTCGTTCAGATTTTCCATTTGTTGTGGTAGTCTTGGGACAAGAGAAAACGAAATGGAAATACCATTGGTTCACCAATAGTTGGTGAGGGCAGTATTGTCAAACCTCACCTCCATGATCACATTGCAAGATTTTAAATGTCACAATTAAAAAATGGTTCTATAACATTAAGCACGAAAATGAATAAATTTGGAATCAACAATCTGTCGACTTATGTCGTAAAGGGTACACCCATAGACATGTGTGAAATATGGTCAAGAAACAAGGACATAATATTTAATACCCGAAACACTAGAAGGGAGATGTCCATAAATTAGAATGGATAATAATAATCAAAGGGAAGCCTTAACAATGTTTCTAAAAGTGGATAAAGGAGCCTCACGTGTTTTGCCAAGCTGACAAGCATGCAAAAGCACGAAGACTGTGTCTTATACATGAATTATAATTTTTAGAACTACGAAACGTTAAGACACTGCACTTCCAGATGACCAGTCGTTGGGTGCCACGTTTGCTGTCCCAACCAGGAAAGCTTGAGGGTAAGTGACGAAAGACGCGACTGGATAAAGGTCACCGTGCTGTCACATCTGAGATAGAATTTTACGGTCGAGAAATCCTTTACAGAAAAACCCAAACTCCTCAAAATCAATTGTACATTTATTTTCACGAACGAATTGACGTACAAATATTAAGTTTTTGTCAATATTGGGTGTAATGAGACATTATTTAACGCTGAAGTGTACGTAGGGAGGGTTGGTAGCTTTTAGCGTGCTTATGGGCCCGGTGTTGGTGACAGGAAATAGATTCCCGTCATATAAACAAGAACCGATGGAATATGCGAGAATTTAAATTAGTTACGAAGATTATTAACTGAAGAGTTAAGGTGCAGAGGAAGCACCAGTATACACGTTCCAATTTGAGTTAGCCGGATCTGTAGGTCAAAAGTATTAATGCATGTGGAGTTGTGTCTCTTGACTAGTCGAACCCGAGGAGGCAGATTGGTTTTGTACAGCAGCCGAGTAGAGGGCCTGTTGGTGGCCATTGAACCCGAACGTGAGGCTGGCTGTGGTTGTGTTTGCTGAAATCTGGAGGGGGCATTGGCCTGGCCTTAGCTCATTGTGTTGTTTTGTTGAACTGGTTGCTTGTACCATGCGGAAAATGGACTAAGCCATACTGGGCAATAAGGTTTTGATGGCCTGAATAAGGGATAGAAGGTGTGTTGGCTAGGCTGAATTTAAGACAGTGTGTCCGGCCTTGTTGCATGGAGCGAGTATTATGTTGAGATGAGTTCGGGCGTGGGTTGTTGGTGCCTTTTGGAGAGGCATGAATGAAACGACAATTCGTCCCCCAGCGGCAATAACCTCGGCCAAAGTTGCGGCAGATCTCGGTCTTGTTCTCATTACGGGCATCGCGATCACGATTTTTGCGGTTGTCTTGAATCCGTGGTTGGGATGTAGCAAGAAGCACTTGTGGTGAGCTTGATGTAGTGGAGGTAGAGAGTATCGGTTGCTTAGACCGGAGACGCATCTCCTCAGTCGTGACCATGGTGCGAACAATTGCTAGGTCAGGAAAGGGATCTTTGTGAGCAATTATTTGAGCAAGGCTTCTCGTATTTTTACTTAAGGCCGTTGATGTATAGGTGAAATATCGTCATCATCCATGGTCGAGCAAGGTCGGTAGGATGAGTGATAATGAATCAATCTTGAAAAGTAGGCGTATGGTGTGTCGTCGACCCATTTGTTGACTCGTAGTTCACCTTTTAAAGCAACGTACGTGTCTTTTTGTTTCTGGAAGATGGTTTTCGATGAGTGTCCCAGGCGGCTTAGCCGAAGCGGTGGTGCTGTTCATCCTTTTCCGAAGCGTTGGAGAAAGGGTAAGGAAAAGATCCGATGATTTTAGATGGGAGTCTTTTAAAAAAGTACACTAATTAACCATTAACTACATTCTTCAACGATAAAATATCATATCTAACCACTAAAATCTATTTTCCCCTTAATTTATTGGGAAAGTATCCATAAATTTCTGGCTGAAGTTGAAGTGAAAGAGGTAATCAAGTTCCTCTTAAGAAAACCAAAAGACGCATATAACTTACTGAAGCATTAATAAAATGCTTTTACGTTCATGTATTTGTACATATTTAAAAGGCCTACAAAGAAGCTATGAGAGTCGAAATCGAACAACAGCATACACCGGTACATCCGATATATCGTCGCTTTGTGAATCAGCTCACCACCATCAGCCTGTAGAAAGGGTTTAGAGATATAATTTGAGTCTTGCATTTCTCATAAGAATGATACAATATATAGGGGTATATGGAGCATTCTATAATCCATACTAAATGAATTTGACTAACATAAATGACTTGACTAATAACTTTGACTATAATAAATTACTTTGACAATCATAAATTACATTGACTAACAACCCTTAATATTCAATAACGTACTTTGTAGTTTTTACATTTACACCGATGGTCACTAACTTATTGCGGCCTCGAACCATAACAGATTAAATATTCACTAGTAAATTTTTTGGTGCTATTTTGTTTAGCTGGAATGCTGAAGTGACTATGACTTCAAGTGAATGAAGTTGACTATGACTTCACTGAATTCGTCAAAGAAAAAAAAATTACATGCAGGTTTGCCAAGAAAAAAGAGATTTAACTCCAAAGTCCAAATCCATCACTAGAAATTTGAAGAGATCATCAGTGTGAATTGTAAAGTTTATAGAATTACAAAGATGCCAAAGTAGGTTACCGACATTTCAGCTTAAAGCACTCTTTGCCACTCATATCAAACCGACATAAAATCTCAATAAGTCACGGACTCACTGTATGATTGAATTGGATTTTAATGCAACCAGACTCAATTAATTTTGGGTTTTATTATCGGTACCTCTCTTGGGAGAGTATGTCTTGTATTATTTACAATTTCATCTTCTCTTTGACTCGTTGTTTAAATTAAATACAGTTTTTTTATCAGTTTCTGTTTCGTAATTTTTGTCAGTTTAATACTTTTGACTTGTTAAACTATATATTTTTTATTCCGCACTTTCCGTTTCATAGTTTTATAACTATAAACAAAATTATATATAAAAAAATAAATAAAAAAACAAAAAAACATGGAGGGTATTACTTGTAGTTTATGGGTACTGATCAATGTTTTAAAAACCAGTTTTTTAATTGACCCGGTCGAGCTACCGGATCACAGTTTAACCGTCTGTTCAACCGGGTTTTTTGGTCAAAAACGACATCCGGTTAACCGATCGGTTTACGATTCAACCGGTCAGATCAACCGGGGTTTTAAAAGACCGGTACTAATAACCTAGCTATCCTATTATTTTTATGTGTCGTTTGATTTCCACTGTACCGTTTTAAACTATGTATAATTTTTTTTTAACTGATTTCGACTTTATGGGTCTATTTGTTTTAAACTAATCCAGAAACATGACTTAGTAAAAAAGTCACAAATGTGTTGATTTTTTCATTAACTGGCATATATCACGCTTATGGTCAGTGAGAAATTTATTCATAATGTGAAAGATAGAACGTAATAAAAATTTAAAACAAACAAGCCTTACTTTTGAATAAATACTACTCCTACTTTCCCTCCTCTTAATTAAATTTAAGTAACAAAAATATATTTATTTTGTTTGTCCCAAATTAATTGTCCATTTCTAAAAATAGATAGGGAATTAATATTAAATCTACTATAGGTTATCAGTCCCTCCCTCAAACCCAAACTCATACCCACAAACACCAATCAAAACAGCAAAGAGGATTGATATAGTGGTTTTGGTTACTGATGTTTTATATTAGTGCAATATAGGAGAAACTGATACAACTTACAACTTGCTACTAACTATTTTATTTATACTAAAATACTAACAAACAAACAAACAAACGTGCACCACTATTCCTACTAAACATGAACCAATGCACACGTAAAACATGTGGAGAAGTGCTTGGTCTTCCATAATACTTGGTCATACCAATGACTCATTCATCCCATGATCTTTTACCCTCTAATTTAGTCAAATACTAAAATACCAACTAACAAATACCCGACTTGTAAACCGACCCATCAAGATTAAACCCAACATCTACCATATTACCCTCACTTAATGTTATTATTACAAACTTTAAAGAAGTTAGAAATTAATTGGTTAAGGGTAAAACTGTCATTGTGCAAAAAGTAAAAGAAAAAAAGTTGTAATGATGATGTTTTTCTTAAACTACGTGTTTTTTGTCAGTGGACTATAATTATAGGACGGAGGGAGTACAATTCAACTCAACTTATACTGTGAAGAAATTTCACAATAAAATAGTTATCAAACTAGTATAAATAATCTATTTGTTAATTATCCATAAATCATATCAAAATACATGCATGATATGATAGTACTCGATCATGATATCGATATAAACACTCACCATACATCATTAGGTGAACTGTGTGTTACGGAGTACAATTTATTCCACGATATTTTGTTACGTAGATAACATTATTTTCTAGCATTGTGGAATGCTAACGCCACATTGGCTAGCAATCCTCTGGGCTGTAGCGGGACTGACGAGTGAACGAAGGCTAGGGTTCCTAAGGTACCCACAAAAGCAAGGCCTTTGCTCCCTTATCTTACCACAACAAGCGCCGGATGGAGCTTGTGATATTGCCCCAGAACACGGCGCGAGCTCCAAGTAGTTGCAAGTGACCGCATTGGCTCCAGGAATTTCCCCAATAAATACCATCGCGGCTACACTTAGTGCAACTACAAAGCAGACCATGGTGGGTGCCTTCATTTCGGTATAGTCTGGAAAGTGTATGGACTATGGAGTGATTATTGTGTATGAAGTAGGGTGGTTTAAAGGAAGGGTTTGGGGCACAATTTATAGACCATATATCACGTACTACGTACGTTGAAAGTTCGAAACCCCACTTTTTCAATGGTCCGCTTTGTAGAAATTAGAGTTGGAGACTTGGAAAATTTAATGGTAGACTGACCCATCACCCATGCGTGTCACTTGTTTTACATTTATTATTCGGTGATTGACGTGTAACATTCAGAATCCTATGAAACTTGGATTTTTTTTTTGAACATTATGAAACTTGGATTTATAAAATAGATTTTCACCAGCTAACTTTTTATTTTTTTTTATTTTCATTGATTTAGAAAAAATCACATTAACACGAACAATTCCAATCCTATACTTAACCTATTAGTTTGGAGTTGTTTGTTGCCCTCAATCTTTTTTAGTTTCTTTGTTTAGTTTGGAATATTTCGATTATAGTCGAGGAAAGTAATTTGTCAATGCATGATTAGGAAGGGCAAAATATAGACTCCGCATGTAATCGTGGGAGAACTTAGTTGACGGGAAAGATGTGTTTGAACTCATTTTACACATACTCAAACCAAGTAAATATCTTATTTTCTAAGAGTTTCACGTGATTTTTTAGGGTTGTTTGCGCCTAACGAGAATTGAATTTGTTATCTCACACGTCATAGAGTGATAATCACAAGCTCCTTTACAATTAGGTCACCCCCTAAGTAATTATTACATCACTTGTTTTTAATCTCATCTCGAAGATGATCATAATGTAAAGTACGACACATGTGAAAAAAGATGTTATGATACCTAAAAATGTTTTAACTATTCTTTTAGATACTTCGGTATAGTGATCCATGTAAATGTAACGGTCCGTTTGGTTTGTAGTTGGGTTTAGGATTAGGAATTGGATTTGGATTTGAATTTGTATTAGAATTTGTATTTGAATTTGATGTAAGAGAGAAAATATATATTATTAAATAAATAAATAATTGTTTGATGTAAAAAATATATTATATTTTAAGTTAAAATAGAGATTAAAATTACTTTGAACTATAAAAAAAGTAGAAAGGACAAAATTAAACGCAACATGACCCATTAACAGTGTCAAAGCTTGGCCATCTTATTATATTTCACAAAATGCATGATATTTAGCATTAAACCCGGTTATCAACTTTAAGATTTGAAACAAACAAGTTTTTTTAATTTGAACCCCTAATCCTAAAGTCAAGGGCACCTACCAAATTCGCAATATGTTTTGAAAAGAATTGTAATCTGTCAAGGGAATTATAATTTGAAAAAATTGTAATTCAAAGAGTTGGAATGTGTTGAAGTTGTAATGTATTGAAATTGTAATTGATGTATTGTGTCATTGTGTTTGGTTGAACCTCAACGTAATGTAATTCAAAAAAATTAAAAGAAACTTAATACTAATAATATTATTCATAAATAATAATAATAATAATAATAATAATAATAATAATAATAATAATAATAATAATAGTTGTTGGGATTAAAAGTCTTTTTGATGCTGTTTGGAGTTACTGCTGCTCTTATTGATGTTAATGCTGCTCAGTCAAAGTTAGTGCTGCTGTAGAATTTCAATGAAAATTATTCTAAGTAGTTACTACTGCTAGTGTAAAGTTACTACTGCTAGTGCATATTAATGCTGCTCAGAGACTTAGAAAAAAACTGCTAAGTAGTTACCACTGCTAGTACAAAAGTTACTACTGTTAGTACAAAGTTAATACTACTGAGGAGTTAATGCTGCTAGTGAAAAAGTTAGTACTGCTGAGTTAGTTAGTACTGTTTATGTGATTTGTATGATATATTTTGGTAAAAAATATGTATAAGTTATTTGTTTAGAAGATTATGATTACTTAGGAAAGTATTGTAAGCCGTGTAGGACTCCTTGGTGTATAAAAGGAGGTCCTAGGGCATAGAGATTGAGATATACCAATACATATATAGTTTTCATAGAGTATTATCAAAAACGAGTCATTCATAGAATTATCATAGCTTCAAGGTTTTGTAACCCTAATACTATTAAGAGTATTTATATTAATAATATTGAAGCTTATTGTTTATTGAATTATATGTTCTTAGTTTTACTGTTTCGTTAAGAATTCTTCTTAATATTAAAGATTAGATTCCGCATAATCTTTAATACACTTAATCACAGTTTCTACTATAGTTGTGTTAGATTTATCTAATATAACTAATCCTTATACAAGCTTAAGGAATTCGATCTATTGAAGTGGGATCAACAAGTGGTATCAGAGCTTGTTGAGAAGTTGTGAGCTAGAAGAATCTGTTTGTGCACACAAGATCTTGCTAAGAAGATATGGATCAAGATTCTGCACACATGGTGGCGGCATCCAAAGTTTCCATGCTCAAACCGGGTGAGTTTGAGTTATGAAGGATGAAGATTGAACAATACATCCAGATGATAGACTATGCATTGTGGGAAGTCATAGAGAATGGTGCAACCTTGCCAAAAACAGTAGTTATGGAAGGTGTTGAAAA